>JAUUTY010000220.1:0-91489 GCA_030979885.1 Lolium multiflorum | reverse complement strand
TAGCCATGGAGGGCGCCCAGGGAGTGGTGCTAGGGTTCGGCTGGAGCGCCAATGTGATTAGGGAGGGATTTGTTGGGAGTTGAGAATTATACTCGATCGCTCGGTCGGGGTGTAAATATAAGGGACCGAGTAGCCGACAAGTATAATGTTTACTCGTTTATAGAGAGTATAGGTGTTTAGGTTGATACGGTTGAATTTTACTCTCTGACCATTTATAGGATATCGGGTAGAGATGCTATAAGACAAGTATAGTCCATTAGTTCTATTATTCAACTACTTCCTCTGACCCATATTAAATATCGAGTATGGTAAATCAGCAGCATTTAATTTGGATGTGGAGTACTACTCCCCTCCGTCTATAAAAAAGTGTGTCTCAAATTTATCAAAATTTAGATATATCTAAACCTATTTTAGTATAGATACATCAAATTTATTTAAAGTTGAGATATATTTTTATGGACTGAGGGAGTTCTAAACATTCCACCACGTGATCAGTGATCTTGATATGGGTGCCACACCTCACTCCACGCACCACATTGCATGTGGCCAAGTGCTCTAGGCCGGCCTCCACATTCCATGGGTTGAATTGAAACGAGCACTTGCTTGAAAGGCCCTTTCGAGTCTTCCCCGTTATGATCAAGACCTTGGGAAAAGTGGCGCCAGCGTGCGAGTGCCCTCTTCATGTGCACATCGATCAGCACTGTTGTTGTGCAGCACGAAAAGAGAAAAGCGCCGGACGGAAAAAGCACCACGTCAGCGGTGGTTTATCGGTAGACCTGCAATTGCAGATTCTCTCAACCTTTCTGGCTGGTCGAACTCCTTCTCGCGTCTCGATCGTGGCCGGCCGTTCTCGCCTCACGCTACGCTCCATGTACGCACAGTGCGCCGCGACGCGTATGAGCTTGCTCGCGCGCATGTGCCGCCCACTCCGCGCGATCGAGGAGGACGAAAGAGAACATGGCGTAGCTCCATATTCTAAACGCGCTGCACTTGCGTGGAATCACAGCACAGGTCTCATGGCTGGATCGCGATTACTTATCATCAGGATAGCACCATGGATATGCAGTGATCGGAGCTTGTGCTGTCTCTTCTGTTTACAGCTACAGGTGTAAAGCACACGCCGCCTATGATTACTAGGGAAGACTTGGGTAAGATCAGATCTTAGATAGGATCTATGAGATTAATTTTTTGCAAAGACAAAACATGTTCAAAAATTCTGAAAAAAAATGACAACACACATCTATGTTATATATGCAATGCCAAAAATTTGCAACTTCAAATTCGACATACACTTAGAGATACAAAAAAAGATAAATCTGGGTGTGAATAGTGTGAAATACTATTCAACCAGATCTGACACTATTCACATCAGAATTTGTCTTTTTTGTTTCTCCAAGTGTAGATTAGATTTTGAGCTGAATTTTTTTGGAGTTGTAGATACAACCTATATGCATGTTGCTAATTATTTTCAATTTTTTCGCATAGCAAAAGTATGATTTTTCTAAGTTGATCCTATGATCCTACCTAATGGGGAGATCCTATACAAGTCTCCCCCATGATTACTATTCCATCGGCTTGCGTCGGGCCCGTGATGAGTGCCGCATCCATCCATGATCCATCGAGTAGCTATGATATGATGGAGATTGGAGCACCCTAGGCTGCATACGACTAGCAGCGCGTGGTGATGCGTGACGATCCTCATCGTGTATGTTATCAAACGCGCATAGGCATACCCACTACAGGAATGGGCAAATGCCGACGGCCTGGTCCTACGGGGATAAAAAGCCAGGCTGCCGCGATGAGCCGGCTGGCAGCTCCGTGAAAGTAAATGTGAATGGGTTTCCCAACAGAGCGCACCACGGGCCGGGCGCCCAAAACGATAAAATGGGGTCTTACCGGAGCCAAAACATGGTAACAAGGTTACAAATGTATTAGAGCTGACATTCAATCGTACGTACAACTCAATATCGTTGTGTTCAAGTGTCATTGGTTCGACCCAATAGGTGGACAGAGAAGCACCAAGTCCATTGGGTTAGTTGAAGTTAGGCCTTCAACCACCTACAGCGGAGCCGACGTCTATATT
Source organism: Lolium multiflorum (assembly GCA_030979885.1). Classification (NCBI taxonomy): domain Eukaryota; kingdom Viridiplantae; phylum Streptophyta; class Magnoliopsida; order Poales; family Poaceae; genus Lolium; species Lolium multiflorum. The sequence goes on along the minus strand of JAUUTY010000220.1, from coordinate 89,406 downwards.
GTGGCTCACCAAACCAAGCAAGTTTATTATTTGCCCTACCCATGCCAGAAAGCGGAACTCAAGGGTTGGGAAGTCGTCTTCCAGGTATCGCCACATGGTAACCTACCGATTCCCTCTCGAGGACGATTACAACAACATTGACCCTGTAACATATGAGGGAATTTTCTATCAAGAGGAAGAGGACTTCGGGCACTTTGAGTTAGAATGTGTTCTTGAAGAGGACCTCAGGAACGATGCAGAAACTCGTGGTGAGTCAGTGGTGGATCTAAAGGACATAGATATGCTCGAGAAGTTACAAGTGGAAGATGATAGCGATGATGAGCCTCCACCCATCTATCAGGCTCCAACTTACTACTCAAAAGATAGTGATAGTGATAGTGACAAGGAGAAAGAAAATGAGATTGTCAATGAGATTGATGACGGCTGGTGAGGGTCTTTTATGTGTTTATTCTTAGAATTCTAATTTGTCAATTTGCTTTTAATTGCTTGTTCCTATTTAGATATTTAGATACTATTTGTCAACATGCTTCTCAATTGCCCCGGTGCGTATGCTCCCTCTACCAACAAAATATATTTCAAATGTGTGAAAAAATTTGACAAAAATTCTACGTATCTCCATAATATATGTGTGTGCGTCAAGTTTCACGATAATATTTTTTGTGGCCTATTAAAAAAGAGAAAACTTATCCTGTGAAAAGCATTGTTTTAGCACTGAATTTTGTCTTTTTTACACACGTCACATGATAAGTTCATTTTTTATGAAACGACTTTGTGAGCAGTGTAGCACGAGAAGATGTACGTACAATTTTTTGTTTCAATTTTTTGAAATTTAAAATATGTAAGATGCATTTTAAAATATAGGGAGCATATGCTCCCATGTTCCAAAACACCACTCCCATATAAGGTTGTAGCTTGGTTTTCCAATTACCCCCTCCCCCGTTCAGCTCCCACACAACATGCGTGAGAAAAAATCCATACAAAATTGGAAACAATTAATTGAGATTCCTAATGCATGACCCTACGATTTCTTAAAATTAGGCAGCAATGTTTTACTTTTAATTAACTTGGCTGCACATATGGAGAATCAACAAGAGAGATTTGTGGGATTTGTTATGATAAGTTAGGAAGATATGGATCCCAAATTCTACGTTGATCTTCAAATCGTTCAGCTCGGGGTCTTGTGTAAAAAATACTCTTGCTAATTTGTGCCAAAAAACTATATGCACTATAGAATGAAACGGAGGAGTACCGTACAATATCTTTATTGTTAAATCTAGCAATTAATGAGAATTAATTAAATTTAGTAAAAATATTGTATTGCTAGAAAAAGCATATATTACAATGAGAAAATAGCCTTCCTCTATTTTTTCCAGTCGTCCTTTAACTAAGGAAGATAACATTTTCTTTCCATATTCTCTTTCCGCTAACTAAGCAAAAGTTTCAATGTGGCAACTCTAAGCTAATGTTGATGTCATTTTGTGCATGCTTACTACTCCATGATGGCGATGCATATATAGTGTTACTCGACGCTACTTTCGATGTATGCAAATTGCTTTGCTTTCGAGACTAAATGCTTCACTTTTTGTTTGGAAAAAGCGATTGTGAATGCGGGGAGATGGTGGAGCTGGGAAAATACAAATGCACGCACGCTTGTTGGATGAGACGGCATGGATGGCTTAGTTTTGTTCTCGTCATAAACACTTGCGCGTAGCCGCCGCCTCAATCCTAGCGTCTTCAGTTCATTCTTCTTCATAACAGTTTCCCCTTCTTCGGTTGGCTTGCCGTCTGGGAGGAGTAGGGAACCCAATTTAGCGTGAGTTTTAATAAAAATATTATTTTTATTAAATTATGTTAGGATTTTGGTAGCCGCCTTCTTGTTGGTTTTCCCTCAATGGAGATGGCATTGTCTGCAATAAGTGATTTCGGCCTTTCGTTCGGCGACCAGATCTTCTTCCGTCAATGGTGGTGTTGAACGATTACAATTTTCTAGGTATGGGCATTCGAGATCTTGTTTCGCGGATCAATTTTGATCTTTTGTAATTGTTGCGAGGAGGAATTATCTCGCAGTTTTTGTCCCGGCCTACGTCCTCGACAATGGTGATTCGCACTCGGCTTTCCATCGACGATAAAGCTAGTCGGTTGTTACCGTAGGATAAATTTACTAGAAACAAAATTTTTCCTACCGCGAAACGCAATCCAAGCCAAGATGCAATCTAGAAGGAGCAACGAGGGGATGATCGAGACTCACCCTTGAAGATTTCCAGCCTATGAGGCTCTTATTGCTGCGGTAGACGATCACTTGCCGCTTGTAAAAGCGCGTAGAAGATCTTGATCACGGTGCCACATCGGCGCACCTCCGTACTCGGTCACACGTTCGTTGTTGATGAGACTCCTCCTCTCCCTTCCAGCGGGCAGCGGAAGTAGTAGCTCCTCCTTGAACCGCAGCACGACGGCGTGGTGGCGGTGTTGATGGAGAACTCGGAGCTTCGCCTAAGCGTTGCGGGAGAGGTGGAGGAGTGGGGCGGCTAGGGTGAGGGGGAGGTGGCCGGCCACTATGAGGGGTGCGGCGGCTTGTGTGGCGCCCCCTCCCCTTGGCCCTCATTATATAGGTGGAACACCCAAGAGTTGGTGTACAAGTCTTCGAATAAGACCCCAACCCAAAACCTTCCATGTGTAGGGAAACCTACCCAAGGTGGGATTCCCACCCCACCCTTCCATGTGGGGGGGTGGCCGGCCACCTTGGGGGGAGTCCACCTTGGACTTTCCCCTCTAGGGTTGGCCGGCCATGGTGGTGGAGTCCCTCCGGACTCCGCCTTCCAAAGTGCTTTCTTCCGGACTTTTCTAGAACCTTCCATAAATGCACCGGATCATTTTCAAACATATAAAATGACTTCCTATATATGAATCTTATTCTCCTGACCATCCGGAACTCCTCGTGATGTCCGGGATCCCATCCGAGACTTCGAACAAAGCTCGAACTCCATTCCATATTCAAGTTCTACTATTACAACATCAAACCTTAAGTGTGTCACCCTACGGTTCGCGAACTATGTAGACATGGTTGAGAACTCTCTCCGACCAATAACCAATAGCGGGATCTGGAGATCCATAATGGCTCCCACATATTCAACGATGACTTAGTGATCGAATGAACCATTTACATACGATACCAATTCCCTTTGTCACGCGATATTTTACTTGTCCGAGGTTTGATCATCGGTATCACTCTATACCTTGTTCAACCTCGTCTCCTGACAAGTACTCTTTACTCGCACCGTGGTATGTGGTCTCTTATGAACTTTATTCATATGCTTGCAAGACATTAGACGACATTCCACCGAGAGGGCCCGTAGTATATCTATCCGTCATCGAGATGGACAAATCCCACTGTTGATCCATATGCCTCAACTCTTTTTCCGGATACTTAATCCCACTTTATAACCACCCATTTACGCAGTGGCATTTGATGTAATCAAAGTACCTTTCCAATATAAGTGATTTAAATGATCTCATGGTCATAAGGACTAGGTAACTATTTATCGAAAGCTTATAGCAAAAAACTTAATGACGTGATCTTATGCTACGCTAATTTGGTGTGTCCATTACATCATTCATAATGATATAACCTTGTTATTAATAACATCCAATGTTCATGATTATGAAACTAATCATCTATTAATCAACAAGCTAGTTAAGAGGCTTACTAGGGACTCATTGTTGTTTACATAACACACATGTATCAATGTTTCAGTTAATACAATTATAGCATGGTATATAAACTTTTATCATAAACATAAAGATATATAATAACCACTTTTATTATTGCTTGGGCATATCTCCAACAGTCTCCCACTTGCACTAGAGTCAATAATCTAGTTTATATATGTAAAGATATAACACCTTGGCCTTCTGGTGCTTTATCATGTTTTGCTCACGGAGAGGTTTTAGTCAACGTTCTGACAAACGTATGTATTTTGCAATTCATTTGCGTCTCAACGCATCACTCATTTTCCAAATGAGTCGGCATTAAATATGTTTGGTCTTCTGGTGGAACCTTAATTCCGCTCTGAAATATGTCACTAATATTGTCACACACAATATAGCTTCAAAGTTCTGACACTATCGGAACTACACCAAGTTCTCAAAGAACTTCTTGACTCAACATCCTCAATCATTGTCAAAACAATGACATATCTGCCTTCTGTTGTAGAATCCTTCACAATATTTAGAACTCTTCTAAATCTAGCATTGTGCTACCTTTTAAACAACACTTAGCCTAATTTGAGATTTGAAATTTATTTTTATATGTGACCAAACTAATATCGGTGCAACACTTTACAGCGATTTGTTTGTCATTACCCCATACAAAAATATATTTATATATCCTTGATTCTTCTAAAGTACTCAAGGATATTCTTACTGTCGTCCAATGATCATCACATGAATCATTCTGGTATATGCTCATAACACTTTAGAGCATAGGACATCTGATTATGTACATATTATACGTGATCTATAATCACTCATGTGTTTCAACTCATTAAGTGTCATATACACTCAAGTCTTGTTAATCCTTCACATGAAAAGAACACCTTCTTTATATTGAACTACTTCAATATTCATTCTATGTACTTTAACTTAAACTTATTATGTGTTTCAATCTATCTTCATAGATCTTGACACTAAATATGTTTCAATCCATATCCTTTCATTGAAGCTAATTTTCAATGAAACCTTTTTAATCAATTATATAATTACACTATTTATAATCAACGATATGTCAGCTACATAAAGTATTACAAATATGTCTCAGCGCTCCCACTTAATTTCTTGCAAATGCAAGCACCTTCATCGTTTCTGATGAAATCAAAACTCTTTGACTATTTCATCCGGTGAAGATTCCAACTCCGCAATACTCACTTCATCCAATTGAAGTTCGTATTCTTATCTAGTATTCTACGGACTAGCAAAACTCTTGGTTGTATCTTGTATACACCTTTAATACACACTTCTGTTAAGTAATATATTTTGCTATCCTACTAGCATATCTCATAAAGAAATATGTAGTGATTACTAGAATAATCCACATAGACTATAAGCATTGCTACGGAAGATCTAATCTTATCGTAGTCAATTCTTTGAACTTTGTCGTAAACAACTTTTCGACAAATCGTGCTTATTCAAGGATATTGCATCCAAGTCCATCAATTTTATAGATCCATTTACTTTCAAAAAGTATTCATCTATCTTGGATTTCATGGCGTATAGCCATTTTAACGGAGTCAGGGCCCATCATAACTTCTTTGTATGTAGTTGGTTTATCATTGTTCAAAAACAATCCTTTGTTCACAAATCATTTATTTGATCACAAAGTAAACCATACCTACAAGGTTCAATAAGTACTTCGATCTCCATGACTATAACATTTTGTAGACATGGGAGCCATGATCGTCGTGGCCGCTTCCGGAACCATTTCCGATGCTGCGCTACTCTGATCATTATGCTCAGGTTCATAAACCTTATCGAGTTCTATTGTCCTCCCACTCAAATACTTCGCTAGAAAACAATTTCTTGGAAATAAGAAACATTGACAAACACTTTTGTCTTTGTCTCCATAGTGGGAAGAATTCCCAATCAAATCTCTGGGATAACCAACAAAGACATTCATCCGATTTTGGTTGTAAACTCATTTACTTATGCTATGCATACCAAAATTTAAGAAAAGACTATTAGGGTTTATACCCATGCCATAACTCGTATGGTGTCATTTCAACGGATCATGATGATGCTCTATTTAGTGTAAAAGCGGTAGTCTCTAAAGCATAATCCACAAAAATATAATGGCGTCAAATTATATTATCTCATCATTAATCCAACAAGGTTTGGATACATCTCTTGGATACTCCATCATCATTATGATACTCCAAGAAATGTGAGTTGTAGAACAATTTCATAACTCTCTTAGATGTTCGCTAAAACTCGTAATTCAAATATTTCCACCATGATCTAATCATAGATATTTGACTTTTCTATTACGATGATTTCTACTTCATGCTGAAATTTATTTGAATCCATTCAAATGTTTCAAACTTCTTCCTTATCGAATATATCTACATATATACTCAATTCATTGTTGGAAGTTTTCATAAAGTAGAAGAATCTCCCGCACACAACTATGCCCAGTGAACCACATATATCATCATGTATGTTTCCACTAAGTTAGTTGCCCGTTCAACTCTTGGCCTATGAACGGTATTTCAGTCATTCTCTTTAGAAAAGATTTGCAAGCGCCAAACGATTCAAAAATCAAATGACTCCAAAAATCCATTTGCATGGAGTTCCTTCATGCGTTCCTTTCTAACATGACCTAAATGGCGGTTCCACAAATAAGTGGAATTCAAATCATTTGCCTTATGGCATTTTAGCGTCAGTGTTATGTATGTGTGTTTTCACCATTAAGATTCATAATAACTTATCCATCGTACATGGAGTAATGTCATAATTTGAACAACTCATTGTTTTCATTTGACCAGAGCAAAATAACAATTATTAAGTTCTTTATTATAAATTCTAAGGGCTAGGTAGAATGCCAACGATAAACATAATAACACTTTATTATGTTCCAGACGTGCATTATTACCATATTCCTTATCAGTCACTTAGGCCATTGTATTCTTGTATTGCGTTGTTTTGTATGACACTTCATACCAACCAATATGGTACAAATACCCAAGAATTTCATTGTGTGACCAAATGAGGAATACATCCATAACATGTATATCATTTATATACACCTGAGCTAGACTTTCTAGCTAGACTTTCTAGTCTTTCTTTCTTTCTGCCAAAATATCTTTTGTAGTTTCTCTTTTAGCTTTCCTCATTATTCAGAAAAACACTTCAATATCAATAACTTCTAGGTTTGTTGGTCAAATACCAATAACCTTGAGGTTCTGAAGTTGATCATCATATGACAAGTGTTGTAGATTTCACTATTAGTAACTTTGTAATATGATGAACAATTTCACTCATAATTTTATCCATCAATTCATGACGACTTTCCGAGACCATGTCTGTACATACTAGGCTCGTAAAGTTTAACCTTAGTATTCGCATGTGCAAATCTGGCTTGCACCCGTTGTATGCACTCGTGGAATCTATGACACCCGATCATCACGAGATGCTTCGAAACGACGAGTCTTAGCAACGGTGCATACTAAGGACGATCACTTCATGGATATGCGAATATTGTTAGTGCCCCAATAGTTGGAGGATTGGGACGCCTGGCGTCTTCAACCTTCGTACATTCCCATAAAACTTATGAGTTTATGTAGTCTCACTAGATTATATTCTATCATCTTGCAGTAAGGTCTTAGATATCGCATATATCTCATACCTCGCTTCTTTCTGAAAACAAAACTTTTCAGCTCCTTACTTTTCAAACAAATTTGAACATCAAGTTTCACGGAGACAAGATAATTGTAGGTACTAATTGAAACCATAGCTCTTTGAATCAACAATGTGAGGTTTACTAAAAGTTTGCAATAGGACTTAATTATTTCTTGATTCTTTAACAATACGGTACCAGTCCGTAAAGTTAATTGTCAGACTTAACAGTATTTCAATCTCAATTACAAGACTAACGCATGGTAGAAAAACGGATGCCAATTCTACAAATTTAATTCAAAATACTACTCAGACTATGTTTATGATAATTAGTTCAAGTTTTAATCTAATTACTAATGAACTCCCACTTAATACAACATCCCTCATAGTTGTTAAGTGGTACACGATCCACATCCACTACACCAAAACCGATCATCACGTGAGATGATGTAGCTTCAATGGTGAACATCAACATGTTGATCATATCATCCATATGACTCGTGTTCAACCTTTCGGTTTCCGTTGTCCCGAGGCCATGTCTGTACATGCTAGGCTCGTCAAGCAAACCCAAGTATTCCGCGTGTGCAACATGGCTTACACCCGTTGTATGTGAACGTTGAGTCTATCACATCCGATCATCACGAGATGCTTCGAAACGACGAACTATATCAATGGTGCATACGAGGGGAGAACACTTTATTATCTTGATATTAATGTGAGGGATCATCTTATAATGCTACCGTCACGATCTAAGCAAAATAAGATGCATAAAGGATTAACATCACATGCAATTCATATGTGATATGATATGGCCCTTTGGTCTTTGCGCCTTCGATCTTCATCTCCAAAGCACGGACATGATCTCCATCATCAACGGGCATGATCTCCATCATCGTCGGCGTAGCGTCAAGGTCCATGGCGCCGTCTTCATGGTTGTTCACCTCATGTAGCAACTATTACAACTACTTTGAAATACTACTCAACATGAAATTTAAAGACAACCATAAGGCTCCTGCCGGTTGCCACAATACAATAATGATCATCTCATACATATTCATCATCACATTATGGCCATATCACATCACCAAACCCTGCAAAAACAAGTTAGACGTCTCTAATTTGGTTTGCATATTTTACGTGGTTTAGGGTTTTCGAGTAAGATCTAATCTACCTACGAACATGAACCACAACGGTGATACTAGTGTTGTCAATAGAAGAGTAAATTGAATCTTCACTATAGTAGGAGAGACAGACACCCGCAAAGCCACTTATGCAATACAAGTTGCATGTCGAGCGTGGAGCAAATCTCATGAACGCGGTCATGTAAAGTTAGCCCGAGCCGCTTCATCCCACTATGCCACAAAGATGCAAAGTACTCAAACTAAAGACAACATAAGCATCAACGCCCACAAAAACATTGTGTTCTACTCGTGCAACCATCTATGCATAGACACGGCTTTGATACCACTGTAGGGATACGTTGCATAGAAAACAAAAATTTCCTACCGCGAGAACGCAATCCAAGCCAAGATGCAATCTAGAAGTACTCAAGGATATTCTTACTATCGTCCAATGATCATCACATGAATCATTCTGGTATATGCTCATAACACTTTAGAGCATAGGACATCTGATTATGTACATATTATACGTGATCTATAATCACTCATGTGTTTCAACTCATTAAGTGTCATATACACTCAAGTCTTGTTAATCCTTCACATGAAAAGAACACCTTCTTTATATTGAACTACTTCAATATTCATTCTATGTACTTTAACTTAAACTTATTATGTGTTTCAATCTATCTTCATAGATCTTGACACTAAATATGTTTCAGTCCATATCCTTTCATTGAAGCTAATTTTCAATGAAACCTTTTAATCAATTATATAATTACACTATTTATAATCAACGATATGTCATCTACATAAAGTATTACAAATATGTCTCAGCGCTCCCACTTAATTTCTTGCAAATGCAAGCACCTTCATCGTTTCTGATGAAATCAAAACTCTTTGACTATTTCATCCGGTGAAGATTCCAACTCCGCAATACTCACTTCATCCAATTGAAGTTCGTATTCTTATCTAGTATTCTACGGACTAGCAAAACTCTTGGTTGTATCTTGTATACACCTTTAATACACACTTCTGTTAAGTAATATATTTTGCTATCCTACTAGCATATCTCATAAAGAAATATGTAGTGATTACTAGAATAATCCACATAGACTATAAGCATTGCTACGGAAGATCTAATCTTATCGTAGTCAATTCTTTGAACTTTGTCGTAAACAACTTTTCGACAAATCGTGCTTATTCAAGGATATTGCATCCAAGTCCATCAATTTTATAGATCCATTTACTTTCAAAAAGTATTCATCTATCTTGGATTTCATGGCGTATAGCCATTTTAACGGAGTCAGGGCCCATCATAACTTCTTTGTATGTAGTTGGTTTATCATTGTTCAAAAACAATCCTTTGTTCACAAATCATTTATTTGATCACAAAGTAAACCATACCTACAAGGTTCAATAAGTACTTCGATCTCCATGACTATAACATTTTGTAGACATGGGAGCCATGATCGTCGTGGCCGCTTCCGGAACCATTTCCGATGCTGCGCTACTCTGATCATTATGCTCAGGTTCATAAACCTTATCAAGTTCTATTGTCCTCCCACTCAAATACTTCGCTAGAAAACAATTTCTTGGAAATAAGAAACATTGACAAACACTTTTGTCTTTGTCTCCATAGTGGGAAGAATTCCCAATCAAATCTCTGGGATAACCAACAAAGACATTCATCCGATTTTGGTTGTAAACTCATTTACTTATGCTATGCATACCAAAATTTAAGAAAAGACTATTAGGGTTTATACCCATGCCATAACTCGTATGGTGTCATTTCAACGGATCATGATGATGCTCTATTTAGTGTAAAAGCGGTAGTCTCTAAAGCATAATCCACAAAAATATAATGGCGTCAAATTATATTATCTCATCATTAATCCAACAAGGTTTGGATACATCTCTTGGATACTCCATCATCATTATGATACTCCAAGAAATGTGAGTTGTAGAACAATTTCATAACTCTCTTAGATGTTCGCTAAAACTCGTAATTCAAATATTTCCACCATGATCTAATCATAGATATTTGACTTTTCTATTACGATGATTTCTACTTCATGCTGAAATTTATTTGAATCCATTCAAATGTTTCAAACTTCTTCCTTATCGAATATATCTACATATATACTCAATTCATTGTTGGAAGTTTTCATAAAGTAGAAGAATCTCCCGCACACAACTATGCCCAGTGAACCACATATATCATCATGTATGTTTCCACTAAGTTAGTTGCCCGTTCAACTCTTGGCCTATGAACGGTATTTCAGTCATTCTCTTTAGAAAAGATTTGCAAGCGCCAAACGATTCAAAAATCAAATGACTCCAAAAATCCATTTGCATGGAGTTCCTTCATGCGTTCCTTTCTAACATGACCTAAATGGCGGTTCCACAAATAAGTGGAATTCAAATCATTTGCCTTATGGCATTTTAGCGTCAGTGTTATGTATGTGTGTTTTCACCATTAAGATTCATAATAACTTATCCATCGTACATGGAGTAATGTCATAATTTGAACAACTCATTGTTTTCATTTGACCAGAGCAAAATAACAATTATTAAGTTCTTTATTATAAATTCTAAGGGCTAGGTAGAATGCCAACGATAAACATAATAACACTTTATTATGTTCCAGACGTGCATTATTACCATATTCCTTATCAGTCACTTAGGCCATTGTATTCTTGTATTGCGTTGTTTTGTATGACACTTCATACCAACCAATATGGTACAAATACCCAAGAATTTCATTGTGTGACCAAATGAGGAATACATCCATAACATGTATATCATTTATATACACCTGAGCTAGACTTTCTAGTCTTTTCTTTCTTTCTGCCAAAATATCTTTTGTAGTTTCTCTTTTAGCTTTCCTCATTATTCAGAAAAACACTTCAATATCAATAACTTCTAGGTTTGTTGGTCAAATACCAATAACCTTGAGGTTCTGAAGTTGATCATCATATGACAAGTGTTGCAGATTTCACTATTAGTAACTTTGTAATATGATGAACAATTTCACTCATAATTTTATCCATCAATTCATGACGATTTTCCGAGACCATGTCTGTACATACTAGGCTCGTAAAGTTTAACCTTAGTATTCGCATGTGCAAATCTGGCTTGCACCCGTTGTATGCACTCGTGGAATCTATGACACCCGATCATCACGAGATGCTTCGAAACGACGAGTCTTAGCAACGGTGCATACTAAGGACGATCACTTCATGGATATGCGAATATTGTTAGTGCCCCAATAGTTGGAGGATTGGGACGCCTGGCGTCTTCAACCTTCGTACATTCCCATAAAACTTATGAGTTTATGTAGTCTCACTAGATTATATTCTATCATCTTGCAGTAAGGTCTTAGATATCGCATATATCTCATACCTCGCTTCTTTCTGAAAACAAAACTTTTCAGCTCCTTACTTTTCAAACAAATTTGAACATCAAGTTTCACGGAGACAAGATAATTGTAGGTACTAATTGAAACCATAGCTCTTTGAATCAACAATGTGAGGTTTACTAAAAGTTTGCAATAGGACTTAATTATTTCTTGATTCTTTAACAATACGGTACCAGTCCGTAAAGTTAATTGTCAGACTTAACAGTATTTCAATCTCAATTACAAGACTAACGCATGGTAGAAAAACGGATGCCAATTCTACAAATTTAATTCAAAATACTACTCAGACTATGTTTATGATAATTAGTTCAAGTTTTAATCTAATTACTAATGAACTCCCACTTAATACAACATCCCTCATAGTTGTTAAGTGGTACACGATCCACATCCACTACACCAAAACCGATCATCACGTGAGATGATGTAGCTTCAATGGTGAACATCAACATGTTGATCATATCATCCATATGACTCATGTTCAACCTTTCGGTTTCCGTTGTCCCGAGGCCATGTCTGTACATGCTAGGCTCGTCAAGCAAACCCAAGTATTCCGCGTGTGCAACATGGCTTACACCCGTTGTATGTGAACGTTGAGTCTATCACATCCGATCATCACGAGATGCTTCGAAACGACGAACTATATCAATGGTGCATACGAGGGGAGAACACTTTATTATCTTGATATTAATGGTGCAACCGTCGAACTCAAGTATGAAAAGTATGATGTGAATGGGTTTCGCTTCCATACAGAGACACACCAGAAGGGCCGGGCGAATCCAAAAACGATAAATACTGGTGTCTTCACTAAAGGATCCGATACCTTTGATTACTACGGGAGGTTAGAGAATGTATACGAGCTGACCTTCAATCGTACAAACAAACAACTCAATCTCGTTGTGTTCAAGTGTCATTGGTTCGACCCAAGAGGTGGACAGAGAATTACCAAGTCCATTGGGTTAGTTGAAGTTAGGCCTACAACCACCTACAGCGGATCCGACGTCTATGTTGTGGCTCACCAAACCAAGCAAGTTTATTATTTGCCCTACCCATGCCAGAAAGCGGAACTCAAGGGTTGGGAAGTCGTCTTCCAGGTATCGCCACATGGTAACCTACCGATTCCCTCCGAGGACGATTACAACAACATTGACCCTGTAACATACGAGGGAATTTTCTATCAAGAGGAAGAGGACTTCGGGCACTTTGAGTTAGAATGTGTTCTTGAAGAGGACCTCAGGAACGATGCAGAAACTCGTGGTGAGTCAGTGGTGGATCTAAAGGACATAGATATGCTCGAGAAGTTACAAGTGGAAGATGATAGCGATGATGAGCCTCCACCCGTCTATCAAACTCCAACTTACTACTCAAAAGATAGTGATAGAGATTCTGAGATTGCATTGTGTCTTTTATTCTTAGTATTTATTTGTCAACATGCTTCTTAATTGCATTGTGTCTTTTATTCTTAGTATTTATTTGTCAACATGCTTCTTAATTGCATTGTGTCTTTTATTCTTAGTATTTATTTGTCAACATGCTTCTTAATTGCATTGTGTCTTTTATTCTTAGCTCCCTCAATTCGGCTCCCGGGTGCGTATGCTCCCTCTACCAACAAAATATATTTCAAAGTGTGAAAAAATTTGACAAAAAATTCTACATGTACATCTCCATAATATATGTGTGTGCGTCAAGTTTCACGAAAAAATAATATTTTTTGTGGCCTATGTAAAAAAGAGAAAACTTATCCTGTGAAAAGCATTGTTTTTAGCACTGAATTTTGTCTTTTTTACACACGTCACATGATAAGTTCATTTTTTATGAAACGACTTTGTGAGCGCGTAGCACGTGAAGATGTACGTGCGAATTTTTTGTTTCAATTTTTTTGAAATTTAAATATATGTAAGATGCATTTTAAAATATAGGGAGCATATGCTCCCATGTTCCAAAACACCACTCCCTAGTTATGTATTTGTGCTTAATTGTTTTCTCTTTCTCAATGCAGGTGATTGAACAATATAAGTAGAGGCAAGGCAGGGAGTTTGCTTAGGGGAATGCATCAACGCAACAACAATGTCTGGCCACAGCGTCCCAATCCGCGTTACCTCAAACTTAGTTGTCGTTGTCTATTCGACGGTTCTCCGGAGGAGGGATCCTCACGCAGAGGATGAAGTAGGGGTCATAGGGTAGAGAGCCATTGGGACAGTGGTACGCGGTTTACCTAGCTTCGAAACACGCTGCTCGGAGGCAGGACCTACTGCTTGTCTGGAATTATGTGGGCGGTATCGCGTTGTTACAATGAGTTGTGATTGTGCCTCTAGTGCTCTCGGGATCCAGCTTATAAAGGCGTCATGGTCTAGGGTTTCTACGAAGAGTCCTAGCCGGAATACAATCTTGTCTAACTACGGGACATTACATTACCGTGGATGTCAAGGATCCACCTACTACCTAATACGTCGTACTAGATCCGGCTACCTTTGACGGGTCAGACCGGATCCGACTTCAAGCATAGGTCGGTTGGGATCTCGCGAAAGACGAAAACTTCGCCATCAAACTGGACAACGAAATACTTCCTCCATGTCGTAAAATGAAATGTTATTACAACTAATTTATAAGTATATTAATTAATTATATTAACATCTTATATTACGGAACAAAGGGAGCACTATCTATCTATGAAATAATACTGCAACAAACGAACCTAACAAGCATGTCTTCACATCCCCGTGCTCTTTGTAGGCGATTTCCGTGCTCTTTCGTCGAGGAAGTTTCTGAACTGAGTTCCACATCCATCTCATCATATCACGTCACCGGTCCTAGAAGGTGACCTGGCGTGGCATGCCTTCGTGATGCAGAATCACAATATCGACAAATACCAATTATCAAGCAAATAAGGGGTTGATTACGCAACATGTATTATATATTCTTGTTGCTCATAATCAAACGCTTGGGAGGTACAAGATGTATACGTAAATTCCATCCTAGCTTTTCTTATGATTGATGTGATACATTAGTGTATATCATCATGAGATAAACTCGCCCTTATAGATTACTTGTACTTCCTCAGTTTACGAAAGATGTCTAACTTTTGTCAAAATTTAGATGTATCTAGATAACATTCAAATTTATCTAAAGTTAAGACATTCTTTTATAGTATAGATGGAGAAAGTAATAAAGAAAACCATGAAGATGGAGACTATCTATGGTGCCAGGAGGCAGCATGCCCTACATCCTTTCATGAACCTCAGTAGCAATCCAAATTGTACAAGTGCGCCACGTTAGTGAAAATTAGGATCGATTGAGTTCAAAATTTGTATGCAAGAGCGGATACGTTGCTGCCTCCGTTCCAAGATTGACCAAATATAGAGATGACAATAACAGAAACTATACTATTGAACAAATATAACATAAAAATATATTTTATGCTTGACCTATTTCTATTGATTTAATTTTGTAGATATTCTTTTTTTCTCTTTAAATTTAGTTAAATTTAGAATATGCTGATTTTTTTACTAAATTTATACGGCTTTTATTTTGATGAAACGGGGAGTATACTGTTACAAGAGTGGTAAGAATTCACAATATAATAATAAAAAACCACAATAGCTGAACACGGTTTTTTGGCTCAGAGGTGTAGTTACACCTATTTGGGAAAAATATATTTTAAATACATTTTGAAATGTAACAAAATTTGAAAAGAATTCTTTAGTGTACATCTGAACATCCTATGTTAACTCACAAAAATTCTGCAGGATTTTTTTTGTGTCGCCTATGTAAAAAAGGAAAAAAATCTCTCTAAGAAACTATTTTGGAGAACTAGAAATTTTCTTTTATACGGGCCATGAAAAAATAATATTTTTTTGCTACACTTCGTGTGCAGGCATAGAATGTCTTGAAGTACAAATCGATATTTTTCAGATTTTTATATAGTTTAAAATATATTTTTTCGGCGGTAGGTACATATACACCTATGAGGTAAAATTGGATTTTCGTCGAATAATGTTCGAACATGCCAATAAAAAGCCCACCGACCATAAGAAGAAGCGTCAAGGGTAAAAATGTTGTGGGACCCGGTAACTTCCAGCATTCACTTTTTTCTTTGGTTTTGCCATAACCATATAAAATTTAATCTTGTGTTCTAGGTTGCGTCGCCAAAGCGCGGAGACGTTAGCGTGATAGTTTAGGGAATAATGAATAAAGAATAAAAATTTATTATAATATGTATAATGCTAGAGAATACACGACTTTCCTAGCACTCCACGCCATTTAAAGAAGAAAACGATATAAGTCATACTTCCCCGTTCCTATAGTGCTATAGATTTTTGGCATTTGTTTCAGAATATAAGGTTGTAGCTTGGCTTTTTTTCAATTACCCCCTCCCCCGTTCAGCTCCCACACAACATGCGTGAGAAAAAATCCATACAAAATTGGAAACAATTAATTGAGATTCCTAATGCATGACCCCAACGATTTCTTAAAATTAGGCAGCAATGTTTTACTTTCCTTAATTGAACTTGGCTGCACATATATGGAGAATCAACCAGAGAGATTTGTGGGATTTGTTATGGTAAGTTAGGAAGATATGGATTTCCCAAATTTTACGTTGATCTCAAATCGTTCAGCTAGGGGTCTTGTGTAAAAAATACTCTTGCGCTAATTTCTGTGCCAAAACTATATGCACTATAGAATGAAACAGAGGGAGTACCGTACAATATCTTTTATTGTTAAATCTAGCAATTAATGAGAATTAATTAAATTTAGTAAAAATATTGTATTGCTAAGAAAAAGCATATATTACAATGAGAAAATAGCCTTCCTCTATTTTTTCCAGAAGTCGTCCTTTAACTAAGGAAGATAACATTTTCTTTCCATATTCTCTTTCCGCTAACTAAGCAGAAAAAGTTTCAATGTGGCAACTCTAAGCAAATGTTGATGTCATTTTACTGTGCATGCCCTTACAACCATGATGGCGATGCATATAGTGTTACTCGACGCTACTTTCGATGTATGCCTTGTGCTTTTTCATAGCCAAAAGGCGCATTTTTTCCCGATATTACTCGATGCTTAAGGCGCGGGTGGTTGTGGTTCAGTTATCTCCCTAATTTGCACCTGCTTTCCCGTTTCCACTAGTCGAAAGTCGAAACCTGGCCACATTAACCCAAGATCCTGAAGCCGCCGCCTCAACCCTAGCCGCCTCCAGTTCTTCCTCCTCCATAGATTGGTTCCCCCTCCTCCGGTTGGCTTCGCCGGCGTCAGGAGGAGTGGGGAACCCGATCTATGCGTGGAGTTTCGAATAAAAGTATTGTTTTCATTAGATTATGTTAGGATTTTGGTAGCCGCCTTCTTGTTGGTTTCCCCTCAATGGAGATGGCATCGTCTGCAATAAGTGATCTTCGGCCTTTCGTTCGGCGACGAGATCTTCTTCCCGGCGTCAATGGTGGTGTTGAACAATCACAATTTTCTAGGTATGGGCCTTCGGATCTTGCTTCGCCAGATCGATTTTGGATCTTTTGTCGTTGTTGCCGCGAGGAGGATTATCCTCGCAGTTTTTGTCCCGGCTGCTACGTCCTCGACAATGGTGATTCGTACTCTCGGCTCTCCATCGACGACGACAAAGCTAGTCGGTTATTACTGTAGGGATACGTTGCATAGAAAACAAAAATTTTCCTACCGCGAGAACGCAATCCAAGCCAAGATGCAATCTAGAAGACGGGAGCAACGAGGGGATGATCGAGACTCACCCTTGAAGATTTCCAAAGCCTATAAGAGTAGGCTCTTATTGCTGCGGTAGACGATCACTTGCCGCTTGCAAAAGCGCGTAGAAGATCTTGATCACGGTGCCACAATCGGGCAGCACCTCCGTACTCGGTCACACGTTCGGTGTTGATGAAGACGACGTCCTTCTCCCCGTTCCAGCGGGCAGCGGAAGTAGTAGCTCCTCCTTGAATCCGGCAGCACGACGGCGTGGTGGCGGTGGCGATGGAGAACTCCGGCGGAGCTTCGCTAAGCGTTGCGGGAGAGGTGGAGGAGTGGGGCGGCTAGGGTTTGGGGAGAGGGGGTGGCCGGCCACTATGGGGTGCGGCCAAGCTATGGCTTTGGTGTGGCCGGCCCCCTCCCCTTGGCCCTCATTATATAGGTGGAACACCCAAGAGTTGGTGTACAAGTCTTCGAATAAGACCCCAACCCAAAACCTTCCATGTGTAGGGAAACCTACCCAAGGTGGGATTCCCACCTCAAGTGGGACTCCCACCTTTCCATGAGGGGGGGTGGCCGGCCACCTTGGGGGGAAGTCCACCTTGGACTTTCCCCTCTAGGGTTTGGCTGGCCATGGGTGGTGGAGTCCCTCCGGGACTCCGCCTTCCAAAGTGCTTTCTTCCGGACTTTTCTAGAACCTTCCATAAATGCACCGGATCATTTTCAAACATATAAAATGACTTCCTATATATGAATCTTATTCTCCGGACCATTCCGGAACTCCTCGTGATGTCCGGGATCCCATCCGAGACTTCGAACAAAAGCTCGAACTCCATTCCATATTCAAGTTCTACTATTACAACATCAAACCTTAAGTGTGTCACCCTACGGTTCGCGAACTATGTAGACATGGTTGAGAACTCTCTCCGACCAATAACCAATAGCGGGATCTGGAGATCCATAATGGCTCCCACATATTCAACGATGACTTAGTGATCGAATGAACCATTTACATACGATACCAATTCCCTTTGTCACGCGATATTTTACTTGTCCGAGGTTTGATCATCGGTATCACTCTATACCTTGTTCAACCTCGTCTCCTGACAAGTACTCTTTACTCGTACCGTGGTATGTGGTCTCTTATGAACTTTATTCATATGCTTGCAAGACATTAGACGACATTCCACCGAGAGGGCCCAGAGTATATCTATCCGTCATCGAGATGGACAAATCCCACTGTTGATCCATATGCCTCAACTCATACTTTCCGGATACTTAATCCCACCTTTATAACCACCCATTTACGCAGTGGCGTTTGATGTAATCAAAGTACCTTTCCAATATAAGTGATTTACATGATCTCATGGTCATAAGGACTAGGTAACTATGTATCGAAAGCTTATAGCAAATAACTTAATGACGTGATCTTATGCTACGCTTAATTTGGGTGTGTCCATTACATCATTCATATAATGATATAACCTTGTTATTAATAACATCCAATGTTCATGATTATGAAACTAATCATCTATTAATCAACAAGCTAGTTAAGAGGCTTACTAGGGACTCATTGTTGTTTACATAACACACATGTATCAATGTTTCGGTTAATACAATTATAGCATGGTATATAAACTTTTATCATAAACATAAAGATATATAATAACCACTTTTATTATTGCCTCTTGGGCATATCTCCAACAGTCTCCCACTTGCACTAGAGTCAATAATCTAGTTTATATATGTAAAGATATAACACCTTGGCCTTCTGGTGCTTTATCATGTTTTGCTCACGGGAGAGGTTTTAGTCAACGGTTCTGACACACTCAGAAACGTATGTATTTTGCAATTCATTTGCGTCTTCACGCATCACTCATTTTCCAAATGAGTCGGCATTAAATATGTTTGGTCTTCTGGTGGAACCTTAATTCCGCGGTCTGAAATATGTCACTAATATTGTCACACACAATATAGCTTCAAAGTTCTGACACTATCGGAACTACACCAAGTTCTCAAAGAACTTCTTGACTCAACATCCTCAATCATTGTCAAAACAATGACATATTCTGCCTTCTTTTGTAGAATCCGTCACAATATTTAGAACTCTTCTAAATCTAGCATTGTGCTACCTTTTAAACAACACTTAGCCTAATTGAGATTTGAAATTTATTTTTATATGTGACCAAACTAATATCGGTGCAACACTTTACAGCGATTTGTTTGTCATTACCCCATACAAAAATATATTTATATATCCTTGATTCTTCTAAAGTACTCAAGGATATTCTTACTGTCGTCCAATGATCATCACATGAATCATTCTGGTATATGCTCATAACACTTTAGAGCATAGGACATCTGATTATGTACATATTATACGTGATCTATAATCACTCATGTGTTTCAACTCATTAAGTGTCATATACACTCAAGTCTTGTTAATCCTTCACATGAAAAGAACACCTTCTTTATATTGAACTACTTCAATATTCATTCTATGTACTTTAACTTAAACTTATTATGTGTTTCAATCTATCTTCATAGATCTTGACACTAAATATGTTTCAGTCCATATCCTTTCATTGAAGCTAATTTTCAATGAAACCTTTTAATCAATTATATAATTACACTATTTATAATCAACGATATGTCAGCTACATAAAGTATTACAAATATGTCTCAGCGCTCCCACTTAATTTCTTGCAAATGCAAGCACCTTCATCGTTTCTGATGAAATCAAAAACTCTTTGACTATTTCATCCGGTGAAGATTCCAACTCCGCAATACTCACTTCATCCAATTGAAGTTCGTATTCTTATCTAGTATTCTACGGACTAGCAAAACTCTTGGTTGTATCTTGTATACACCTTTAATACACACTTCTGTTAAGTAATATATTTTGCTATCCTACTAGCATATCTCATAAAGAAATATGTAGTGATTACTAGAATAATCCACATAGACTATAAGCATTGCTACGGAAGATCTAATCTTATCGTAGTCAATTCTTTGAACTTTGTCGTAAACAACTTTTCGACAAATCGTGCTTATTCAAGGATATTGCATCCAAGTCCATCAATTTTATAGATCCATTTACTTTCAAAAAGTATTCATCTATCTTGGATTTCATGGCGTATAGCCATTTTAACGGAGTCAGGGCCCATCATAACTTCTTTGTATGTAGTTGGTTTATCATTGTTCAAAAACAATCCTTTGTTCACAAATCATTTATTTGATCACAAAGTAAACCATACCTACAAGGTTCAATAAGTACTTCGATCTCCATGACTATAACATTTTGTAGACATGGGAGCCATGATCGTCGTGGCCGCTTCCGGAACCATTTCCGATGCTGCGCTACTCTGATCATTATGCTCAGGTTCATAAACCTTATCAAGTTCTATTGTCCTCCCACTCAAATACTTCGCTAGAAAACAATTTCTTGGAAATAAGAAACATTGACAAACACTTTTGTCTTTGTCTCCATAGTGGGAAGAATTCCCAATCAAATCTCTGGGATAACCAACAAAGACATTCATCCGATTTTGGTTGTAAACTCATTTACTTATGCTATGCATACCAAAATTTAAGAAAAGACTATTAGGGTTTATACCCATGCCATAACTCGTATGGTGTCATTTCAACGGATCATGATGATGCTCTATTTAGTGTAAAAGCGGTAGTCTCTAAAGCATAATCCACAAAAATATAATGGCGTCAAATTATATTATCTCATCATTAATCCAACAAGGTTTGGATACATCTCTTGGATACTCCATCATCATTATGATACTCCAAGAAATGTGAGTTGTAGAACAATTTCATAACTCTCTTAGATGTTCGCTAAAACTCGTAATTCAAATATTTCCACCATGATCTAATCATAGATATTTGACTTTTCTATTACGATGATTTCTACTTCATGCTGAAATTTATTTGAATCCATTCAAATGTTTCAAACTTCTTCCTTATCGAATATATCTACATATATACTCAATTCATTGTTGGAAGTTTTCATAAAGTAGAAGAATCTCCCGCACACAACTATGCCCAGTGAACCACATATATCATCATGTATGTTTCCACTAAGTTAGTTGCCCGTTCAACTCTTGGCCTATGAACGGTATTTCAGTCATTCTCTTTAGAAAAGATTTGCAAGCGCCAAACGATTCAAAAATCAAATGACTCCAAAAATCCATTTGCATGGAGTTCCTTCATGCGTTCCTTTCTAACATGACCTAAATGGCGGTTCCACAAATAAGTGGAATTCAAATCATTTGCCTTATGGCATTTTAGCGTCAGTGTTATGTATGTGTGTTTTCACCATTAAGATTCATAATAACTTATCCATCGTACATGGAGTAATGTCATAATTTGAACAACTCATTGTTTTCATTTGACCAGAGCAAAATAACAATTATTAAGTTCTTTATTATAAATTCTAAGGGCTAGGTAGAATGCCAACGATAAACATAATAACACTTTATTATGTTCCAGACGTGCATTATTACCATATTCCTTATCAGTCACTTAGGCCATTGTATTCTTGTATTGCGTTGTTTTGTATGACACTTCATACCAACCAATATGGTACAAATACCCAAGAATTTCATTGTGTGACCAAATGAGGAATACATCCATAACATGTATATCATTTATATACACCTGAGCTAGACTTTCTAGTCTTTTCTTTCTTTCTGCCAAAATATCTTTTGTAGTTTCTCTTTTAGCTTTCCTCATTATTCAGAAAAACACTTCAATATCAATAACTTCTAGGTTTGTTGGTCAAATACCAATAACCTTGAGGTTCTGAAGTTGATCATCATATGACAAGTGTTGCAGATTTCACTATTAGTAACTTTGTAATATGATGAACAATTTCACTCATAATTTTATCCATCAATTCATGACGACTTTCCGAGACCATGTCTGTACATACTAGGCTCGTAAAGTTTAACCTTAGTATTCGCATGTGCAAATCTGGCTTGCACCCGTTGTATGCACTCGTGGAATCTATGACACCCGATCATCACGAGATGCTTCGAAACGACGAGTCTTAGCAACGGTGCATACTAAGGACGATCACTTCATGGATATGTGAATATTGTTAGTGCCCCAATAGTTGGAGGATTGGGACGCCTGGCGTCTTCAACCTTCGTACATTCCCATAAAACTTATGAGTTTATGTAGTCTCACTAGATTATATTCTATCATCTTGCAGTAAGGTCTTAGATATCGCATATATCTCATACCTCGCTTCTTTCTGAAAACAAAACTTTTCAGCTCCTTACTTTTCAAACAAATTTGAACATCAAGTTTCACGGAGACAAGATAATTGTAGGTACTAATTGAAACCATAGCTCTTTGAATCAACAATGTGAGGTTTACTAAAAGTTTGCAATAGGACTTAATTATTTCTTGATTCTTTAACAATACGGTACCAGTCCGTAAAGTTAATTGTCAGACTTAACAGTATTTCAATCTCAATTACAAGACTAACGCATGGTAGAAAAACGGATGCCAATTCTACAAATTTAATTCAAAATACTATTCAGACTATGTTTATGATAATTAGTTCAAGTTTTAATCTAATTACTAATGAACTCTCACTTAATACAACATCCCTCATAGTTGTTAAGTGGTACACGATCCACATCCACTACACCAAAACCGATCATCACGTGAGATGATGTAGCTTCAATGGTGAACATCAACATGTTGATCATATCATCCATATGACTCGTGTTCAACCTTTCGGTTTCCGTTGTCCCGAGGCCATGTCTGTACATGCTAGGCTCGTCAAGCAAACCCAAGTATTCCGCGTGTGCAACATGGCTTACACCCGTTGTATGTGAACGTTGAGTCTATCACATCCGATCATCACGAGATGCTTCGAAACGACGAACTATATCAACGGTGCATACGAGGGGAGAACACTTTATTATCTTGATATTAATGTGAGGGATCATCTTATAATGCTACCGTCACGATCTAAGCAAAATAAGATGCATAAAGGATTAACATCACATGCAATTCATATGTGATATGATATGGCCCTTTGTCTTTGCGCCTTCGATCTTCATCTCCAAAGCACGGACATGATCTCCATCATCAACGGGCATGATCTCCATCATCGTCGGCGTAGCGTCAAGGTCCATGGCGCCGTCTTCATGGTTGTTCACCTCATGTAGCAACTATTACAACTACTTTGAAATACTACTCAACATGAAATTTAAAGACAACCATAAGGCTCCTGCCGGTTGCCACAATACAATAATGATCATCTCATACATATTCATCATCACATTATGGCCATATCACATCACCAAACCCTGCAAAAACAAGTTAGACGTCTCTAATTTGGTTTGCATATTTTACGTGGTTTAGGGTTTTCGAGTAAGATCTAATCTACCTACGAACATGAACCACAACGGTGATACTAGTGTTGTCAATAGAAGAGTAAATTGAATCTTCACTATAGTAGGAGAGACAGACACCCGCAAAGCCACTTATGCAATACAAGTTGCATGTCGAGCGTGGAGCAAATCTCATGAACGTCATGTAAAGTTAGCCCGAGCCGCTTCATCCCACTATGCCACAAAGATGCAAAGTACTCAAACTAAAACAACATAAGCATCAACGCCCACAAAAACATTGTGTTCTACTCGTGCAACCATCTATGCATAGACACGGCTCTGATACCACTGTAGGGATACGTTGCATAGAAAACAAAAATTTTCCTACGAAACGCAATCCATCCTTGATTCTTCTAAAGTACTCAAGGATATTCTTACTGTCGTCCAATGATCATCACATGAATCATTCTGGTATATGCTCATAACACTTTAGAGCATAGGACATCTGATTATGTACATATTATACGTGATCTATAATCACTCATGTGTTTCAACTCATTGAGTGTCATATACACTCAAGTCTTGTTAATCCTTCACATGAAAAGAACACCTTCTTTATATTGAACTACTTCAATATTCATTCTATGTACTTTAACTTAAACTTATTATGTGTTTCAATCTATCTTCATAGATCTTGACACTAAATATGTTTCAGTCCATATCCTTTCATTGAAGCTAATTTTCAATGAAACCTTTTAATCAATTATATAATTACACTATTTATAATCAACGATATGTCAGCTACATAAAGTATTACAAATATGTCTCAGTGCTCCCACTTAATTTCTTGCAAATGCAAGCACCTTCATCGTTTCTGATGAAATCAAAAACTCTTTGACTATTTCATCCGGTGAAGATTCCAACTCCGCAATACTCACTTCATCCAATTGAAGTTCGTATTCTTATCTAGTATTCTACGGACTAGCAAAACTCTTGGTTGTATCTTGTATACACCTTTAATACACACTTCTGTTAAGTAATATATTTTGCTATCCTACTAGCATATCTCATAAAGAAATATGTAGTGATTACTAGAATAATCCACATAGACTATAAGCATTGCTACGGAAGATCTAATCTTATCGTAGTCAACTCTTTGAACTTTGTCGTAAACAACTTTTCGACAAATCGTGCTTATTCAAGGATATTGCATCCAAGTCCATCAATTTTATAGATCCATTTACTTTCAAAAAGTATTCATCTATCTTGGATTTCATGGCGTATAGCCATTTTAACGGAGTCAGGGCCCATCATAACTTCTTTGTATGTAGTTGGTTTATCATTGTTCAAAAACAATCCTTTGTTCACAAATCATTTATTTGATCACAAAGTAAACCATACCTACAAGGTTCAATAAGTACTTCGATCTCCATGACTATAACATTTTGTAGACATGGGAGCCATGATCGTCGTGGCCGCTTCCGGAACCATTTCCGATGCTGCGCTACTCTGATCATTATGCTCAGGTTCATAAACCTTATCGAGTTCTATTGTCCTCCCACTCAAATACTTCGCTAGAAAACAATTTCTTGGAAATAAGAAACATTGACAAACACTTTTGTCTTTGTCTCCATAGTGGGAAGAATTCCCAATCAAATCTCTGGGATAACCAACAAAGACATTCATCCGATTTTGGTTGTAAACTCATTTACTTATGCTATGCATACCAAAATTTAAGAAAAGACTATTAGGGTTTATACCCATGCCATAACTCGTATGGTGTCATTTCAACGGATCATGATGATGCTCTATTTAGTGTAAAAGCGGTAGTCTCTAAAGCATAATCCACAAAAATATAATGGCGTCAAATTATATTATCTCATCATTAATCCAACAAGGTTTGGATACATCTCTTGGATACTCCATCATCATTATGATACTCCAAGAAATGTGAGTTGTAGAACAATTTCATAACTCTCTTAGATGTTCGCTAAAACTCGTAATTCAAATATTTCCACCATGATCTAATCATAGATATTTGACTTTTCTATTACGATGATTTCTACTTCATGCTGAAATTTATTTGAATCCATTCAAATGTTTCAAACTTCTTCCTTATCGAATATATCTACATATATACTCAATTCATTGTTGGAAGTTTTCATAAAGTAGAAGAATCTCCCGCACACAACTATGCCCAGTGAACCACATATATCATCATGTATGTTTCCACTAAGTTAGTTGCCCGTTCAACTCTTGGCCTATGAACGGTATTTCAGTCATTCTCTTTTAGAAAAGATTTGCAAGCGCCAAACGATTCAAAAATCAAATGACTCCAAAAATCCATTTGCATGGAGTTCCTTCATGCGTTCCTTTCTAACATGACCTAAATGGCGGTTCCACAAATAAGTGGAATTCAAATCATTTGCCTTATGGCATTTTAGCGTCAGTGTTATGTATGTGTGTTTTCACCATTAAGATTCATAATAACTTATCCATCGTACATGGAGTAATGTCATAATTTGAACAACTCATTGTTTTCATTTGACCAGAGCAAAATAACAATTATTAAGTTCTTTATTATAAATTCTAAGGGCTAGGTAGAATGCCAACGACAAACATAATAACACTTTATTATGTTCCAGACGTGCATTATTACCATATTCCTTATCAGTCACTTAGGCCATTGTATTCTTGTATTGCGTTGTTTTGTATGACACTTCATACCAACCAATATGGTACAAATACCCAAGAATTTCATTGTGTGACCAAATGAGGAATACATCCATAACATGTATATCATTTATATACACCTGAGCTAGACTTTCTAGTCTTTTCTTTCTTTCTTTCTGCCAAAATATCTTTTGTAGTTTCTCTTTTAGCTTTCCTCATTATTCAGAAAAACACTTCAATATCAATAACTTCTAGGTTTGTTGGTCAAATACCAATAACCTTGAGGTTCTGAAGTTGATCATCATATGACAAGTGTTCTAGATTTCACTATTAGTAACTTTGTAATATGATGAACAATTTCACTCATAATTTTATCCATCAATTCATGACGACTTTCCGAGACCATGTCTGTACATACTAGGCTCGTAAAGTTTAACCTTAGTATTCGCATGTGCAAATCTGGCTTGCACCCGTTGTATGCACTCGTGGAATCTATGACACCCGATCATCACGAGATGCTTCGAAACGACGAGTCTTAGCAACGGTGCATACTAAGGACGATCACTTCATGGATATGTGAATATTGTTAGTGCCCCAATAGTTGGAGGATTGGGACGCCTGGCGTCTTCAACCTTCGTACATTCCCATAAAACTTATGAGTTTATGTAGTCTCACTAGATTATATTCTATCATCTTGCAGTAAGGTCTTAGATATCGCATATATCTCATACCTCGCTTCTTTCTGAAAACAAAACTTTTCAGCTCCTTACTTTTCAAACAAATTTGAACATCAAGTTTCACGGAGACAAGATAATTGTAGGTACTAATTGAAACCATAGCTCTTTGAATCAACAATGTGAGGTTTACTAAAAGTTTGCAATAGGACTTAATTATTTCTTGATTCTTTAACAATACGGTACCAGTCCGTAAAGTTAATTGTCAGACTTAACAGTATTTCAATCTCAATTACAAGACTAACGCATGGTAGAAAAACGGATGCCAATTCTACAAATTTAATTCAAAATACTACTCAGACTATGTTTATGATAATTAGTTCAAGTTTTAATCTAATTACTAATGAACTCCCACTTAATACAACATCCCTCATAGTTGTTAAGTGGTACACGATCCACATCCACTACACCAAAACCGATCATCACGTGAGATGATGTAGCTTCAATGGTGAACATCAACATGTTGATCATATCATCCATATGACTCGTGTTCAACCTTTCGGTTTCCGTTGTCCCGAGGCCATGTCTGTACATGCTAGGCTCGTCAAGCAAACCCAAGTATTCCGCGTGTGCAACATGGCTTACACCCGTTGTATGTGAACGTTGAGTCTATCACATCCGATCATCACGAGATGCTTCGAAACGACGAACTATATCAATGGTGCATACGAGGGGAGAACACTTTATTATCTTGATATTAATGTGAGGGATCATCTTATAATGCTACCGTCACGATCTAAGCAAAATAAGATGCATAAAGGATTAACATCACATGCAATTCATATGTGATATGATATGGCCCTTTTGTCTTTGCGCCTTCGATCTTCATCTCCAAAGCACGGACATGATCTCCATCATCAACGGGCATGATCTCCATCATCGTCGGCGTAGCGTCAAGGTCCATGGCGCCGTCTTCATGGTTGTTCACCTCATGTAGCAACTATTACAACTACTTTGAAATACTACTCAACATGAAATTTAAAGACAACCATAAGGCTCCTGCCGGTTGCCACAATACAATAATGATCATCTCATACATATTCATCATCACATTATGGCCATATCACATCACCAAACCCTGCAAAAACAAGTTAGACGTCTCTAATTTGGTTTGCATATTTTACGTGGTTTAGGGTTTTCGAGTAAGATCTAATCTACCTACGAACATGAACCACAACGGTGATACTAGTGTTGTCAATAGAAGAGTAAATTGAATCTTCACTATAGTAGGAGAGACAGACACCCGCAAAGCCACTTATGCAATACAAGTTGCATGTCGAGCGTGGAGCAAATCTCATGAACGCGGTCATGTAAAGTTAGCCCGAGCCGCTTCATCCCACTATGCCACAAAGATGCAAAGTACTCAAACTAAAGACAACATAAGCATCAACGCCCACAAAAACATTGTGTTCTACTCGTGCAACCATCTATGCATAGACACGGCTCTGATACCACTGTAGGGATTCGTTGCATAGAAAACAAAAAATTTCCTACCGCGAGAACGCAATCCAAGCCAAGATGCAATCTAGAAGACGGGAGCAACGAGGGGATGATCGAGACTCACCCTTGAAGATTTCCAAAGCCTATAAGAGTAGGCTCTTATTGCTGCGGTAGACGATCACTTGCCGCTTGCAAAAGCGCGTAGAAGATCTTGATCACGGTGCCACAATCGGGCCTCCGTACTCGGTCACACGTTCGGTGTTGATGAAGACGACGTCCTTCTCCCCGTTCCAGCGGGCAGCGGAAGTAGTAGCTCCTCCTTGAATCCGGCAGCACGACGGCGTGGTGGCGGTGGCGATGGAGAACTCCGGCGGAGCTTCGCTAAGCGTTGCGGGAGAGGTGGAGGAGTGGGGCGGCTAGGGTTTGGGGAGAGGGGGTGGCCGGCCACTATGGGGTGCGGCCAAGCTATGGCTTTGGTGTGGCCGGCCCCCTCCCCTTGGCCCTCATTATATAGGTGGAACACCCAAGAGTTGGTGTACAAGTCTTCGAATAAGACCCCAACCCAAAACCTTCCATGTGTAGGGAAACCTACCCAAGGTGGGATTCCCACCTCAAGTGGGACTCCCACCTTTCCATGAGGGGGGGTGGCCGGCCACCTTGGGGGGAAGTCCACCTTGGACTTTCCCCTCTAGGGTTTGGCTGGCCAGCTGGTGGAGTCCCTCCGGGACTCCGCCTTCCAAAGTGCTTTCTTCCGGACTTTTCTAGAACCTTCCATAAATGCACCGGATCATTTTCAAACATATAAAATGACTTCCTATATATGAATCTTATTCTCCGGACCATTCCGGAACTCCTCGTGATGTCCGGGATCCCATCCGAGACTTCGAACAAAAGCTCGAACTCCATTCCATATTCAAGTTCTACTATTACAACATCAAACCTTAAGTGTGTCACCCTACGGTTCGCGAACTATGTAGACATGGTTGAGAACTCTCTCCGACCAATAACCAATAGCGGGATCTGGAGATCCATAATGGCTCCCACATATTCAACGATGACTTAGTGATCGAATGAACCATTTACATACGATACCAATTCCCTTTGTCACGCGATATTTTACTTGTCCGAGGTTTGATCATCGGTATCACTCTATACCTTGTTCAACCTCGTCTCCTGACAAGTACTCTTTACTCGTACCGTGGTATGTGGTCTCTTATGAACTTTATTCATATGCTTGCAAGACATTAGACGACATTCCACCGAGAGGGCCCAGAGTATATCTATCCGTCATCGAGATGGACAAATCCCACTGTTGATCCATATGCCTCAACTCATACTTTCCGGATACTTAATCCCACCTTTATAACCACCCATTTACGCAGTGGCGTTTGATGTAATCAAAGTACCTTTCCAATATAAGTGATTTACATGATCTCATGGTCATAAGGACTAGGTAACTATGTATCGAAAGCTTATAGCAAAAAACTTAATGACGTGATCTTATGCTACGCTTAATTTGGGTGTGTCCATTACATCATTCATATAATGATATAACCTTGTTATTAATAACATCCAATGTTCATGATTATGAAACTAATCATCTATTAATCAACAAGCTAGTTAAGAGGCTTACTAGGGACTCATTGTTGTTTACATAACACACATGTATCAATGTTTCGGTTAATACAATTATAGCATGGTATATAAACTTTTATCATAAACATAAAGATATATAATAACCACTTTTATTATTGCCTCTTGGGCATATCTCCAACAGTCTCCCACTTGCACTAGTGTTGGTAATCTTGCCGATGTTGTATGACTGCTTTAATGGTTGCGTGCGTGCACGCAGCCTTGGCATTGCGGCTCAAAAAATTATGGGAGAACTTTCGTCGGTATCTACAGGTCTATGGTTCGTTATCTATCTTTGGCTGCCTTCAGAAGAGTACAAGATTGTGTTCTGGAAGAAGAAAGAAATTGAAGACCTCGAAGATTTGTTACTATCTTTTAGACTTTATTTTGTAATCGTTGGAGTCAGTTCATGTATCTCTACCATGTACTATTTGTTACTATGAATATATGTGGTATTGATTGTCAAAAAAAAGCAACGTAATGGAAAATGGCAACCATCGAGTGACTCACTCAGGTTAGGATATCCGGCTGCCAAATCTTCTCCCGAGTGAAAGGCCTCCGATGAATAAATAATTTTTTTGATAAGCGAGGAATATATTAGTATTGTGAAGATACCAATTCATCGACAACAACAAGATACCCTAATGCAGTATGGACACATAGCTAAAAATAGAAGAAGCTAAAAAAAAGGCTCACTACAATGTTTATGTTCTGATACCAGCTGCACAAACACCACCAAAACAACATTTGAAGTCTAAGTTCTTCAAAGCAACGTCTCCAAGAAGAAAACAGCGCGCAATTGCCATCGTCCGATCGTAGATCTTAAGTATTCGCCTTGAAAGTTCCCACTTTCAAAATAATGCCTTCAAAAGCTATTGCCAGCCACAACCAATTAAGATCATACTTTGGATTTTCACCTGGAAAAGTAATACTTTGAACTTCATGTGATGTCGCGCCCCACTAGCATATCTCTCCTACAAATTCTGAAACACCAAGAAAATTCATCATCGCTGCAAAGACTTAAATCACCATTACTAGTCCTTACATCTTGGGTTCCATGACATTTTCCGCACGCTCGTCCTCAAGCTCAAGCTCAAGCCGCTCGTTTTTCTCAAGAACACCACATCTAGTTGAGCCACAAGATTCGCTTGACCTCCTCATTCAACCATTCAAATCTCTTGATCTTTGGAGAATCGAAGGATAATTAAGACCCCGATCTACATCTTCACCAAAGCAATTTGAATTTCCCCTCAGTCACTTTATGGCCCTTGTGCTAGTGTTTTGTTTGGAAACCCTAGTTGTTGTTTACTCTTTGATAACTTGTCTTTCTATTGTAACAGATTTGGGAGCCTCCAATTTAGTTGTGAATGTGTGGCCTAATCTTTGTGTAGAGGTTCCGGTTACGATCTTAACGCAATCGCTTAGTGGAGTGTGAGCTAGGCCTTCGTAGCGGTGCTCATCGGATAATAGGGTGAGGCCTTTGTGGCGTTGGTAGGCTTTCACGGCACCACACCCCTCCAACGTAGACGTACTTCCCTTTACAAGGAAGGAACTATGAGAATCATACTCGTGTGTCTCCGCGTGTTTCACCTCGGTTATTTCTATTCTTTACCGCATTTTACTACTTGTATCTTGTATCTTGTATTGCTTGCTTGCATCTTGCACTAGTAGAGAAACCCCCTTTAGTACCGGTTCCAAAGGGCCTTTAGTACCGGTTTCTAAAGATCCGGTACTAAAGCCTCCCAAACTTTAGTACCGGTTCCTTAAACCAGTACTAAAGGTGCCTCCACGTGGGCACGGAGGAGCCCGAGGGGCTGGAGACCTTTGGTACTTGCACTAAAGGCTATTTCGTTTAATTTTTTTATCCATTTTTTTTTCTAATTAATTTTCTCTCCCTTTTTTTATTTTTTCTCAGAATTTCTAATATTTCCGTTAGTCTCTAACTACACTTAATCTCTAGTCAAATTACTTACCCGTGGTCAAACTTCCCGGTCGGTCACCCATCCTCACACTACTCCAACACTAGCACGCTTAACTTCCAAGTTCCTTTCCATCCCGCTTCCAAGTGCTTCGCGCGCATGTTGTTGATACTAGTATCATATCAATCATATTAACATGTTGGTCGACGTCACACTTCTTTATTGTTTAAATTTCAAATAATTCTTTTAATAAACAAAAGTAATGATGTAATAATAATGTTGAATAAATAAATAAAATTAATTTTTTAATTTGTATTAAAATTAATTATTTTTTTTTTTAAACCTAAAACCTAAAATTTGGAAATATTATAATTTGCTAAAAGTAATAGTAATATTTGATAACCCACAAGTATAGGGGATCGGAACAGTCTTCGAGGGAAGTAAATTTATTTATTCGACACAAGGGGAGGTAAAGAATACTTATAAGCCTTAACAACTAAGTTGTCAATTCAGCTGCACCTGGAAAAGCACTACTAACAGGGGTGATGTGAAAATAGCAGTAATACGAGAGTAGTAGTAATAGTAACACAGCAGCAGTAATAATAACACATAGGCAATGGCACCAGAAAATAGCTGATACTACTTCCAATGACATGTAGAACGAGTATATGATGATGACAGATGGACCGGGGTTCCTAGCTATCTACACTAGTGGTAACTCTCCAATAACAAGTGTTGGGTGAACAAATTACAGTTGGGCAATTGATAGGATTGAAATAGCATTAAGACAGAACATCAAGATTATTAATCATGTAGGCATGTTTTCCATATATAGTCATACGTGCTCGCAATGAGAAACTTGTACAACATCTTTTGTCCTACCAGCCGGTGGCAGCCGGGCCTCAAGGGAAACTACTGGTAATTAAGGTACTCCTTTTAATAGAGCACCGGAGCAAAGCATTAACACTTGGTGAAAACATGTGATCCTCATACCTACGCCTTCCCCTCCGGTTGTCCCAATTTCTGTCACTTTGGGGCCTCGGGTTCCGGACATAGACATGTGCAAACAACTTGTAGATACAATCTAAGCAATAAGTATAGAGCTTAAATCTAAGATCATGCCACTCGGGCCCTAGTGACAAGCATTAAACACAACAAGATTGCAGCAACAATAACTTCACAAACTTTATAGATAGACTAATCATAATGTAACAATCCATCGGATCCCAACAAACACAACACCGATTACATCAGATGAATCTCAATCATGTAAGGCAGCTCATGAGATCATTGTATTGAAGTACATGGGGAGAGAATACCAACTAGCTACAGCTAGAACCCGTAGTCCATGGGGGAACTACTCACGGAGCATGATGGAGGCGGTGGCGTTGATGGAGATGGCTTCCGGGCACTTCCCCGTCCCGGCGCGTGCCGGAACAGATTCTGTCCCCGAATTGGAGTTTCGCGATGGCGGCGGCGCCCGGAGTCTTTCTGGAGTTTCGTCAATTGGTATCGCGTTTTTAGGTCGAAAGGGGTCTTATAGGCGAAGAGGCGACGCAGGAGGGCACCGGGGCCTCCTCACCATAGGCCGGCGCGGCCGGGCCGGGGCCGCGCCGCCTATGGTGGTGGACCTCTAGCCCGCCTCCGACTCTCCTTCGGTGTTCTGGGGTCTTCCGGGAAAAATAAGATGTTGGGTCTTCGTTTCGTCGAATTCCGAGAATATTGCCCGAACAGCCTTTCTGGAACCAAAAACAACAGAAACAGCAACTGGCCCTTCGGCATCTCGTTAATAGGTTAGTTCCGGAAAACGCAATAAAACATTATAAAGTGTGAGCAAAACATGTAGGTATTGTCATAAAACAAGCATGGAACATCAGAAATTATGGATACGTTGGAGACGTATCAAGCATCCCCAAGCTTAGTTCCTACTCGTCCTCGAGTAGGTAAACGATAAAAAAGAATAATTTCTGAAGTGACATGCTACCAACATAATCTTAATCATACTATTGCAAAGCACATGAGATGAATGAAGTGACTCAAGGCAATGATCTATAGTTGCTAACAAATAGATAACATATAGCAAAACTTTTCATGAATAGTACTTTCAAGACAAGCATCAAAAGTCTTGCATAAGAGTTAACTCATAAAGCAATAAATTCAAAGTAAAGACATCGAAGCAACACAAAGGAAGATATAAGTTTCAGTTGCTTTCAACTTTCAACATGCATATCTCATGGATAATTGTCAACACAAAGTAATATGATGAATGCAAATAAGCAAGTATGTAAGAATCAATGCACAGTTGACACAAGTGTTTGCTTCTAAGATGGAAGGAAGTAGGTAAACTGACTCAACATAAAGTAAAAGATAGGCCCTTCGCAGAGGGAAGCAGGGATTAAATCATGTGCTAGAGCTTTTTAAGTTTTGAAATCATATAGAGAGCATAAAAGTAAAGTTTTGAGAGGTGTTTGTTGTTGTCAACGAATGGTAGTGGGTACTCTAACTACCTCGCCAACCAGACTTTCAAGAGCGGCTCCCATGAAGGACGTTATCTCTACCAGCAAGGTAGATCATCCCTCTTCTCTTTTGTTTACACATGTATTTTAGTTTTATTTATTGATGACACTCCTCCCAACCTTTTGCTTACACAAGCCATGGCTAACCGAATCCTCGGGTGCCTTCCAACATTCACATACCATGGAGGAGTGTCTATTTGCAAAATTAAGTTGCTTACTGATAGATCAGAGCAAAACACGTGAAGAGAATTATTAGTGAAAGTTGTAATTAATTGGGGCTGGGAACCCCATTGCCAGCTCTTTTTGCAAAATTATTGGATAAGCGGATGAAGCCACTAGTCCATTGTGAAAGTCTGTCAAAAGTAAATGACAAGATTGAAAGATAAAACACCACATACTTTCTCATGAGCTATAAAACATTGACACAAATAAGAGATAGTAAATTTTGAATTGTTTAAAGGTAGCACATGAAGTATTTGCTTGGAATGGCAGGAAATACCACATAGTAGGTAGATATGGTGGACACACATGGCATAGGTTTTTGGCTCAAGGTTTTGGATGCACGAGAAGCATTTCCTCTCAGTACAAGGCTTTGGCTAGCAAGGTTGTTTGAAGCAAACACAAGTATGAACCGGTACATCAAAACTTACATAAGAACATATTGCAAGCATTATAAAACTCTACACTATCTTCCTTGTTGCTCAAACACTTTTACCATAAAATATCTAGACCTTAGAGAGACCAATCATGCAAACCAATTTCAAAAGGCTCTACGGTAGTTCTCCACTAATAGGTTTAAACTACATGATGCAAGAGCATGATCTACTTGAGAGCTCAAAACAATTGCCAAGTATCAAATTATCCAAGACAATATGAAGCATTTTCTGTTTCCAACCAAATAACAATAAGTGCAGCGGTTTTCAACTCCGCCATGAACATTAAAATAAAGCTAAGAACACCATTGTTCATATGAAAAAGCGGAGCGTGTCTCTCTCCCACACAAGGATTGCTAGGATCCGAATTTATTCAAACACAAACAAAAATAAAAACACACAGACGCTCCAAGTAAAGCACATATGATGTGACCGAATAAAAATATAGTTTCAATAGAAGAAACCTGATAAGTTGATGAAGAAGGGGATGCCTTGGGCATCCCCAAGCTTAGACGCTTGAGTCTCCTTGAAATATGCAGGGATGAACCACGGGGGCATCCCCAAGCTTAGACTTTTCACTCTTCTTGATCATATATCATCCTCCTCTCTTGACCCTTGAAAACTTCCTTCACACCAAACTTCTCATAAACTTCATTAGAGGGGTTAGTACTCAAAAAACTTTAATCCACTTTAGCCCTGTAGTGACACATTGCAAGAACTCAATAAAACATTAGCTACAGCTCTCCACGTCTAGAAAGCCTCACTTAAAGTCCACAAGAGACAATGCAAAAAACAGAGACAGAATCTGCCAAAACAGAACAGCCAGTAAACACGAATTTTACGAGGTACTTCCGTTGCTCAAATCAGAAAACTTAAAACTAATGAAAGTTGCGTACATATCTGAGGATCACGCACGTAAATTTGCAGATTTTTCTGAGTTTCCTACAGAGAGATCTGCCCAGATTCGTGACAGATAGAAATCTGTTTCTGCGCAGAAATCCAAATCTAGTATCAACCTTCTATTAGAGACTTCACTTGGCACAAAATTGCAATAAAATAAAGATAAGGAGAGATTGCTACAGTAGTAACAACTTCCAAGACACAACAAAACAGTAGCAAAATAAACACATGGGTTATCTCCCAAGAAGTGCTTTCTTTATAGCCATTAAGATGGGCTCAGCAATTTTAATGATGCTCACATAAGGGTGAGAGTTGAAGCAAAAGAGAGAATCAAAAAGCAAGTTCAAAACACATTTAAGTCTAACCCACTTCCTATGCATAGGAATCTTGTACACAAATAAATTCATGAAGAACAAAGTGACAAGCATAAGAAGATAAAACAAGAGTAACTTCAAAATTTTCAGCATATAGAGAGGTGTTTTAGTACCATGAAAATTTCTACAACCATATTTTCCTCTCTCATAATAATTTTCAGTAGCTTCATGGATAAACTCAACAATATAACTATCACATAAAGCATGCTTTTCATGATTCACAAACACATAATTTTTATCAAGCTCAGAAATAATAGGATTAAAACTTTCAAACCCACTTTTATCAATAATATAACAAGATGATTGATCAATCTCAAAAGATATGGGACTCATAGATAAAGTCAAGAACTCTCCAATCCCATTTTCATTAGTAGTACAATTAATATTATCAAGTAACATAGGACCATCATCAAGAGATTTATCATAAACATTTGCTAAGCAAAACTCTTTAGTACCATGCATTTCGGTATCAGGCACAAACAAAGCA
Source organism: Lolium multiflorum (assembly GCA_030979885.1). Lineage (NCBI taxonomy): Eukaryota > Viridiplantae > Streptophyta > Magnoliopsida > Poales > Poaceae > Lolium > Lolium multiflorum. The sequence goes on along the minus strand of JAUUTY010000220.1, from coordinate 52,112 downwards.
TTATCATAACATTTTTCAAAATAGCATGGATTATCATGAATAACAGTAGCATAATTATTCTCACAAGTTTTACTCATAGGGAATATTTCAAGAGAATCCACATGAACATAACATTCATCCTCTTTCGGTAAGCATGGAGGACAATCAAATAGTGTAAGAGATAAAGAGTTACTCTCATTAGAAGGTTGGCATGGGTAGCTAATCCATTCTTCCTCCTTTTGTTCATCACTCTCCTCTTCTTTTTCATCCAATGAGCTTTCAGGTTCATCAATTTCCTCCTCTTTTTCATCCAATGAGCTTTCAGGTTCATCAATTTCTTCTTCCACTGGTTCCTGCAAATTGTGAGTGCATTCTTGTGCATTAATGAGTCTCTCTTTATAATCAATGATATAAGGATTATCGCTGTAACTACAAGAAAAGTTGCCATGGCCGACGAAGTTGAAGTCGCGCCGTGGTTGCTGGTGTACCATGGCCGACGATTTTGGTCCCTCCGTGGTGCATGTCAAAACTTTTTTTTTCTCGTTTTTGAGGCCACCTAGCCCGACGAAAGCGGCCAAAACGTGGCGTATGGTGGCCCGGGACGTGGTGCATCTCGAAATCTCGGGTTCGCCGGCCGAGTCAACGCAAATCCGCACCGCCGAGGGATGTAGGGCCCAGATGGCAGCCTCTCTGGCATTGTTTTTTTCTAGATCGCGCCATCTCGTTCAACGTTCTCCGATCGAGCCGTTTACGATGCAGGATCATGGGTCCCGCATGTCATCCTCTATGAACCAAAATTCTTTCTATTCTTGGATTTTTTTGACCCCCTGATTTCTGGCTACTTCCTTTTTCTTTTGATCCCTTGCCGCCTTGGAAACGTTGAGACCGCTGCTGCTAAATGGGACCCGCATGTCATCCTCTATGTGCAATCAACTTTCTTTTCTTGGAGTTTTTTTGGCACCTCAAATTTGGTCACTTGCCTTTTTCTTTCGATCCGCCGCCTCTCAAACGGTGATACCGCTGCTGCTAACTGGGACCCGCATGTCATCCTCTATGTACTATAAAACTTTCTTTTCTTGAATTATTTTTGGCACCTCATATTTTGTCACTGATGACCCACAAGTATAGGGGATCGCAACAGTCTTTGAGGGAAGTATTACCCAATTTATTGATTCGACACAAGGGGAGACAAAGAATACTTGTAAGCCTTAACAGCGGAGTTGTCAATTCAGCTGCACCTGGAAACAGACTTGCTCGCAAGAGTTTATCAGTAGTAACAGTTTTATGGCAGTGGAAATAGTGAAATAACAGCACGAAATAAAGACAGCAGTAGTGATTATAGTAAACAGCAGGATTAAAATACTGTAGGCACAGGGACGGATTTAACGGGCGTTGCATGGATGAGAGAAACTCATGTAACAATCAAAGCATGGGCATTTGCAGATAATAATAAAACGGTATCCAAGTACTAATCAATCAATAGGCATGTGTTCCATATTTAGTCGTACGTGCTCGCAATGAGAAACTTGCACAACATCTTTTGTCCTACCAGCCGGTGGCAGCCGGGCCTCTAGGGAAACTACTGGATATTAAGGTACTCCTTTTAATAGAGTACCGGAGCAAAGCATTAACACTCCGTGAACACATGTGATCCTCACATCACTACCATCCCCTCCGGTTGTCCCGATTTCTGTCACTTCGGGGCCATTGGTTCCGGACAGCGACATGTGTATACAACTTGCAGGTAAGATCATAAACAACGAATATCTTCATGAATCAATAACATGTTCAGATCTGAGATCATGGCACTCGGGCCCTAGTGACAAGCATTAAGCATAACAAGTTGCAACAATATCATAAAAGTGACATCTACGGATACTAGGCACTATGCCCTAACAATCTTATGACTATTACATGACCAATCTCATCCAATCCCTACCATCCCCTTCAGCCTACAGCGGGGGAATTACTCACACATGGATGGGGGAAACATTGCTGGTTGATGGAGAGGCGTTGGCGGTGATGGCGGTGAAGATCTCCTCCAATTCCCCGTCCCGGCGGAGTGCCAGAACGGAGACTTCTGGCTCCCGCGACGGAGTTTCGCGATGTGGCGGCTCTCTGGAGGGTTTCTGGCGACTTCGACTTCTCTCCGTGCGTTTTTAGGTCGAACCCGATAAGTAGTCCGAAGGGGGGCGTCGGAGGCCAGCCGAGGGGGCCACACCACATGGCCGCGCGGGCCCCCCTGGGCCGCGCCGCCATGTGGTGTGGGGCCCTCGGGCCTCCACCTCCTTTGCCCTTCTGGCTCCGTCAATATTTTGGTAAAATAGGGCCATCTGAAGAAATTCCGAGGATTTTCCCGAAAGTTGGATTTCTGCACAAAAACGAGACACCAGAGCAGTTCTGCTGAAAACAGCGTTAGTCCGTGTTAGTTGTATCCAAAATACACAAATTAGAGGCAAAACAATAGCAAAAGTGTTCGGGAAAGTAGATACGTTTTGGACGTATCAACTCCCCCAAGCTTAGCTTATTGCTTGTCCTCAAGCAATTCAGTTAACAACTGAGCGATAAAAGAACTTTCACGAACACATTTGCTCATATGATGTATATATTCTCATGCTATGGCTAATACTTAAGCAGTTCATAATGAGATACATGCAAATAAGATCATCCAACAGCTATGTCAATCATGGAGAGGTACCAACAATTAATAATAAGCACCATGAATCATGTATATAAGCAGGATTGCAATGTTCATAAGAGAATATGATAAAGTGGTATCTCGCTTGCCTGTATTTGATCGGCAAAACATAAATGCCGAGGCACCTCTTGAGTTCATAGAAAGACTAGAAATAGTGATTGTCAAAGATAAAAGCATCAAAGTTATACCACAATCAATCATATTTTGAGACAAGCATATTATACTAAGAATGACAGTTGTGCTCTCAAGATAGTGCTCAAAGAAAGAATGGAGACACAACATAAAAAGTAAAAGATTGACCCTTCGCAGAGGGAAGCAGGGATTAACATGCGCTAGAGCTTTTCATTTGTAAAGCAGGAGTAAAATTATTTTTGAGAGGTGTTTGTTGTTGTCAACGAATGGTAATGGGTACACTAACTACCTCATCAACCGGACTCACAAGAGCGGCTCCCATTTATTTATTTTTGGTTGGCACTCCTTCCAACCTTTCTTTCACAAACCATGGCTAACCGAATCCTCGGGTGCCTGCCATCAATCACATACCATGAAGGAGTGCCTTTTTATTTAAGTTTTATTATGATGATGACACTCCCCCAACCTTTGCTTACACAAGCCATGGCTAACCGAATCCTTCGGGTGCCGTCCAACAATCACAAACCATGGAGGAGTGTCTATTTAAGTTAATTAATTTGGGACTGGGAATCCCATTGCCAGCTCTTTTTGCAAAATTATTGGATAAGCGGATGTGCCACTAGTCCATATGAGAGTCCGTCAAAAGTAAATGACAAGGTTGAAAGCTAAACACCACATACTTCTTCATGAGCTATGAAACATTAACACAAATTGAGAAGCATTTTGAAAGTTTTAAAGGTAGCGCATGAGAATTTACTTGGAATGGTTTGAAATGCCATGCATAGGTATTTATGGTGGACACTTATGGAACAACTTGGTTTTCAGGTGTTTGGAAGCACGAGCGGCGTCACCGCTCAGTACAAGTGAAGGCTAGCAAAAGACTAGGGAGCGACAAATCAAGAGAGCAGTAACTGTCATAATCATGCTTGCGGCAAAATAAATTAACGGAGGCATAAAAGTGATACAAGAACTCTGAAGCAATATAAATCATCGAGGCTTAATTGACTTTTTTGTTCAGTCATATGCATGCGTGAGCATGTGCCAAGTCGATATAAATGAATTATTCAGAGGAGGATACCACAATGCCATACTTACTTATGAATAAAACAATGCAAGCGAACATCCATGACATGCTACTCATATTAATAGATTGGAACTAAACATGAGAGATCATGAGCTACTAGACTTTCTCAAATAACATATACCTCACATGAACCAACTAAGCATGCTCATATGGATGAGTATATGTACAAAAATGAAAGCAAATAGAGTTCATACCAGCCTCTCACCACAATCAGATTGTCGTAGATCGTCATTATTGCCTTTTCACTTGTGTAGCTTGGATAATATGAAATGAAAACCACGCTCCAGCCACCGAAGACCATTGAACTCATGATGAACTTTACAAACCAAAGAAGAACAGCAAATATTTTTGGTGTTTTCGAATTAGAAACAAGCACGAAAGAAAACAAGCAAACAAAGCAAAATCTTTTTGGGTTTTCTTATAGCAAACTAACGATAGCAAATAAAGCAAACTAAGAGCAAGGTACCAAATAAACAAATGGTGAAGAGAAACAACAGAAATATTTTTGGTCTTTTTGTGTTTTAGGAAAGAAACAAAGCGAAAACAAAAGAATGCAAACTAACAGAAACACAGAAAAGCAGGATGACAGAAATCTGCCAAATCCTGACAGCAGTACAGAAATCGAATTTAACAAAAATCTTCCATTGCTCAGACCAAAAAGTGTTCAACTAATGAAAGTTAGATAACAACCTGGGGAACATGCTCAAAAATTGGCAACTCAAAATAACGTTCTGGCTGTGCGTACGAATTTTTTTGGTAACAGCACAGAATCTGTTTTTGGACAGCACTTCCCCAAATATCATCTCCCTCTCATTAGAAAACCACTCTAGAGACTAAACAAGTATGTACAAGTATCCAGCAACCATAATATGCAAATAATGAGTGATGCCGGTATACCTCCCCCCAAGCTTAGGCTTTTGGCCTAAGTGGAGTTCATTCCCAACGAGGGTCGGAGTTCCACGCCGGTGGATCATACATGGAGTGGTAATAGGGCCCCTGTGCAGAAGAATATCGTGGAGGCTCCACATGACCATGATGTTGATATGAGGAGCTCGCTGCATCGGATGAAGAGTCGGGGTGCTCCTCGGCCTCCTCCACATTTTCCCTCGCACGACGGCTTTCTCTTTCTATGTATGCATTTAGCTCATTTTCTGTGATCGACCACCCGTTCCTGGCATCAAGGTTAAACAAAGCAGGTGCAGGCAATCGTACTAGTTTTTCAATTTTCTTAGTTATACTCCAACTTTTCTTATACAAAGTTATCCTATAATGCAGGTTGTTCAAACTAGATGCATCTGAAATAAACTCATGTCTAATCATGGAAACCACATCAAGCTTCTCTATAGAAAGCGGAATATCTAAATGGTGAGGTTCTACACCATGCATAGCTAATAAGCGAGAGGCGATAAGACCTCCACAAATTCCTCCTTTCTCACGGTTAGTAGCAAGTCTACAAGCTATTAAAGCACCCAAATTATAAGTCCTATCCTGTTGCAAAGCAGCAGCTAAGAAAGCCAAGTCTGGGACAGATAATTTACCTCCAGTCCTTCTTGCAAGGACGCACTTTGTAATGAAATAGGCAAAGTAGCGGATGGCTGGATGTTGAATGCTACTAATCTTACCATCATTGGAGAGGCTCCTCCCATTACAAATCCTTGTATAAAGATCTGAGAGCTCCCGCGGTGTTCCCCTGATCTTCTCGCAGGATCCCCATTGCGGTACTCCAATTGCTGCACAAAAAACACTAAATGACAAGTTGACAGCTTTATTGTAAATTTTATACTGGACCATGGGGTCAGATCGCGACCAATTGAACTTGAAGTCCTGCACAAAAGACATAGTTAATTTTGCATATTGTCTTGGCTCTCCTTCAACAAAACCACTCAGCCCTGCACGAGAGATTAGAGTTTGCACATCTTGTAAAATCCCCGCACTTCTCATAAAGTCCACGCATGGGTAGTAAGAGGGGTATACTCCCTCCTCACGATTGACTCTCGTAACTTGCTGGACTTCCAATTCTTCTTGGTTCAATTGGGGCACACCTCCTTCCATTTTCTGAAATTTTCAAATTTCAGACAGAAATCTGGGCTGAGCAAGGAGATCGAAAAATCGCGAGTTCTTGAGCAGAAACACGAGTGAGAGAAACTTGGTACGAGCTTTTTCGGGAGAGAGAAGGTGCTGGGAGGAAGAGATGGTGTAGTGGGGCAAGGGGTGGCCCACACCACATGGTGGCGCGGCCCCCTTGCTGGCCGCGCCGGCCTATGGTGTGGCACCCCCTGGTGCCCCACAGGTCATCCTCTGGTGCTCCCAGGTGCCTCGTCGAAAAATAGGACCAACGGTGTAATTTTTGTAATTTTTAGAGAACTTTGAAAAATGCACATTTCTGGGTATTAAATTAATGATTACTGCGCAGGAAAATGATTTCTAAAATCTTAAATGACTAAAGCATATTGCAAAACAAAAGTGCTACAGCAAGTAAAATAGGTGAAGGGAGAGAGAAAGAAAGAAGTGTTGTTTAGCTCTTTTATGCAATAAAATATACTTGTTAACAAGGTTGATCAAGTCTTGCTATCAAATAAATTTTATATGACATAAGAAGAAATAAACCTCAAATCAATCATGTTACCTTATATTGAATTGATATGGATCCAATCACAAGAGTTTGATATTCTTCTTTAGGCTCATATATAGGACAATCAATGGATCCCACTTTGATAGTTTTCACATTAAAAATTGTATTGACTCCACATACTTTATCAATCCTCTTGGGAAAATAGACAGTGTGTTCCTTATCATCAACATTGAAAGTAACCATGCCTTTATTGCAATCAATAACAGCCCCTGCAGTATTAAGAAAGGGTCTTCCAAGAATAATGGACATATTATCATCTTCAGGCATTTCCAACACAACGAAATCAGTTAATATCAAGCAATGCTGAGTAACTTGAACAGGAACATTTTCACATAAACCAACAGGAATAGCAGTAGATTTATCAGCCATTTGCAAAGATATATCAGTAGGTATCAATTTATCTAAATCAAGTCTCTTATAAAGAGAAAAAGGCATTACACTAACACCTGCTCCCAAATCACATAGAGCAGTTCTAACATAATTATTCTTGATGGAACAAGGAATAGTCGGTATACCTGGGTCGCCCAACTTCTTTGGAATCTTACCATTGAAGGAGTAATTAGCAAGCATAGTTGAAATTTCCTCATTGGGGACTTTCCTTTTGTTAGTAACAATATCTTTCATATACTTTGAATAAGGAGGCAATTTAATAGCATCAGTCAAAGGGATTTGCAAAAATAAAGGTTTCATCCAATCACAAAATTTATTATAATGTTCCTCCTCCTTTGATTTTAGTTTCTTAGCAGGAAAAGGCATTTGCTTTTGAACCCAAGGTTCTCTTTCATTACCATGCTTCTCAGTAATAAAGTCTTCTTTAGTGTACTTTTTATTTTTAGCAGGCTTTTCAGGTTCTTTTTCAATTTCTTCTTTATCAGGAGTATCATTCTTATCATTATCTTTATCATGTTCATTACCACTTTCAGTTTCAGCATCAGAAATAGAAATACTATTAGGATCATTAACAGGTTCAGAGGATTCTACAACATTCTTATGTTTCTTTTTCTTTTTCTTAGATGGAGCACTAGTTTTAATTAGTTGAGAATCTTGTTCAACTCTTTTGGGATGCCCTTCAGGATATAGAGGATCCTGGGTAGAAACACCACCTCTAGTTGTTACTTCACAAGCATGTTTTTCTTTAGAATTATTTCCCAACAAGTCATTTTGCACTTTAGTAAGTTGATCAATTTGAGTTTGAACCATTTGAAAATGTTTAACAAGTATCTTAACATCATTGGAGGTTCTCTCCACAATACCATGCAATTCACTAATAGCTCGGGAATTTTCCATTAAATGATTCTCTACTCTCATATTAAAGTTTTCTTGCTTAACAATATAATTATCAAATTCATCTAAGCATTGAGCAGGAGATTTTGAATACGGAATATCTTCTCTAGTAAAGTGTTGAAGCGAGTGTACCTCAATCATGGATGAAGGGGGAATCGTCTCACATATATCTTCTATAGGAGGTAAATTCTTCACATCTTCAGGTTTAATACCTTTCTCCTTAAGAGACTTCTTGGCTTCCCTCATATCTTCATCATTTAATTTAATCATACCCCTCTTCTTTACTATCGGTGTCGGGGTTGGTTCAGGTGTAGACCAATCATCATGATTCCGGCCTATTTTAGCCAATAATTCTTCAGCGTCTTCTGGGGTTCTTTTCCTGAAAACACAACCAGCACAACTATCCAGGTATGCCCTAGACTCAATAGTTAGTCCACTATAAAATATATCAAGTAAATCATGCTTTTCCAAATCATGGTCAGGCTGAGCTCTAATAAGAGAACAAAATCTAGCCCAAGCCTCAGGCAATTTCTCTCCATCTTCCTGGTCAAAATTATAAATTCTCTGCAAAGCAGCATGTTGAGCACTAGCAGGAAAGTATTTTCGAAAGAAAACATCACGCAAATCAGTTGGACTTTTAATAGAACCAGGAGGCAAATTATTATACCAAGTTTTAGCATCATCCTTTAATGAGAACGGAAAAATTTTAGCGACAAAATAAGTACGCATCTTGACATCATCAGAAAACACACCACTAAGAGTAGATAACTCAGTCAAGTGTTCAACAGCACTTTCTTTTTCAGTACCACAAAAGGGTGTTTTCTCAACAATAGCTATATGAGATAGATCAAGAGAAAAATCATAATCTTTATCCCTAATGTTTATAGGAGATGTGGCAAATTTAGGATCAGGAGATGGTGTATATCTAACAGCATGTTCTGCAAGCAACTTTTTAATTTTTCTTGCATCAGTAGTAGCCTTGCATTTTTCAATAAAATCATTATCAAGCTCTACATAATCTTCATCAAGATCATCACTAGAATATTCAACAGACTCAGGTGAATTAACAGGTGTAGTAGCATTAGGAGTTTCAGTATTTTCAATTTGTCTAGACTTAGCAATTGTAGCATCTAGAAAAGATCCCAATGAACCACTATCATCAAGCACAGCAGAAACATTATCAATATTATGAGAATTTTCAGATTCAGCAGAAGTACCAGCACGCGAAGCATGTGGCGGTGAAACAAGTTTATCAATCACAGAGGGTGAATCAAGAGCAGCAGAGGTACTCAGAGTTGTACCTTTTCTTGTAGTGGATGGTAATATGGCGATCTTAGTATCGCGAGGTTTACCCATGATGGAGAATTTGCAGCGAACAATATCAATCCAAGTGAACTTCCAAATAAAGCTATGCTCCCCGGCAACGGCGCCAGAAAATAGTCTTGATGACCCACAAGTATAGGGGATCGCAACAGTCTTCGAGGGAAGTATTACCCAATTTATTGATTCGACACAAGGGGAGACAAAGAATACTTGTAAGCCTTAACAGCGGAGTTGTCAATTCAGCTGCACTGGAAACAGACTTGCTCGCAAGAGTTTATCAGTAGTAACAGTTTTATGGCAGTGGAAATAGTGAAATAACAGCAGCGGTGAAATAAAGACAGCAGTAGTGATTATAGTAAATAGCAGGATTAAAATACTGTAGGCACAGGGACGGATTTAACGGGCGTTGCATGGATGAGAGAAACTCATGTAACAATCAAAGCATGGGCATTTGCAGATAATAATAAAACGGTATCCAAGTACTAATCAATCAATAGGCATGTGTTCCATATTTAGTCGTACGTGCTCGCAATGAGAAACTTGCACAACATCTTCTGTCCTACCAGCCGGTGGCAGCCGGGCCTCTAGGGAAACTACTGGATATTAAGGTACTCCTTTTAATAGAGTACCGGAGCAAAGCATTAACACTCCGTGAACACATGTGATCCTCACATCACTACCATCCCCTCCGGTTGTCCCGATTTTTGTCACTTCGGGGCCATTGGTTCCGGACAGCGACATGTGTATACAACTTGCAGGTAAGATCATAAACAACGAATATCTTCATGAATCAATAACATGTTCAGATCTGAGATCATGGCACTCGGGCCCTAGTGACAAGCATTAAGCATAACAAGTTGCAACAATATCATAAAAGTGACATCTACGGATACTAGGCACTATGCCCTAACAATCTTATGACTATTACATGACCAATCTCATCCAATCCCTACCATCCCCTTCAGCCTACAGCGGGGGAATTACTCACACATGGATGGGGGAAACATTGCTGGTTGATGGAGAGGCGTTGGCGGTGATGGCGGTGAAGATCTCCTCCAATTCCCCGTCCCGGCGGAGTGCCAGAACGGAGACTTCTGGCTCCCGCGACGGAGTTTCGCGATGTGGCGGCTCTCTGGAGGGTTTCTGGCGACTTCGACTTCTCTCCGTGCGTTTTTAGGTCGAACCCGATAAGTAGTCCGAAGGGGGGCGTCGGAGGCCAGCCGAGGGGGCCACACCACATGGCCGCGCGGGCCCCCCTGGGCCGCGCCGCCATGTGGTGTGGGGCCCTCGGGCCTCCACCTCCTTTGCCCTTCTGGCTCCGTCAATATTTTGGTAAAATAGGGCCATCTGAAGAAATTCCGAGGATTTTCCCGAAAGTTGGATTTCTGCACAAAAACGAGACACCAGAGCAGTTCTGCTGAAAACAGCGTTAGTCCGTGTTAGTTGTATCCAAAATACACAAATTAGAGGCAAAACAATAGCAAAAGTGTTCGGGAAAGTAGATACGTTTTGGACGTATCCTTCCTTTTTCTTTCGATCCCTGCCGCCTCTCAAACGGTGATACGCTGCTGCTAAATGGGACCCGCATGTCATCCTCTATGTACTATAAAACTTTCTTTTCTTGGATTTTTTTGGCACCTCATATTTGGTCACTTGACTTTTTCTTTCGATCCTGCCTCTCAAACAGTGATACCGCTGCTGCTAAATGGGACCCGCATGTCATCCTCTATGTACTATAAAACTTTCTTTTCTTGGATTTTTTGGCACCTCATATTTGGTCACTTGACTTTTTCTTTCGATCTGATGCCTCTCAAATGTGATACCGCTGCTGCTAAATGGGACCCGCATGTCATCCACTATGTACTATAAAACTTTCTTTTCTTGGATTTTTTGGCACCTCATATTTGGTAACTTGACTTTTTCTTTCGATCCCCTGCTGCCTCTCAAACAGTGATACCGCTGCTGCTAAATGGGACCCGCATGTCATCCTCTATGTACTATAAAACTTTCTTTTCTTGGATTTTTTTTGGCTCCTCATATTTGGTCACTTGACTTTTTCTTTCGATCCCCTGCTGCCTCTCAAACGGTGATACCGCTGCTGCTAAATGGGACCCGCATGTCATCCTCTATGTACAATCAACTTTCTTTTCTTTTGATCTCAAGCCGCATTTGAAACGCTGAGACCGCTGCTGCTAAATGGGACCCGCATGTCATCCTCTACGTACAATAAAGTTTCTTTTCTTGGATTATCTTTGGCTCCTGATATTTTGTCACTTGCCTTTTTCTTTCGATCTGATGCCGCCTTTGAAACGTTGAGTAAGCTGCTGGCTCATGGGTCCCGCATGTCATCCTCTACGAACAATAAAAGTTTCCTTTCTTGGAGTTATTTTTGACCCCTAATTTCTGGCTATTTGCCTTTTTCTTTGGATCTCCTACCCCTTTGAAACGATGAGGACGCTGTTGGCAGGTCGGTCCCACAAGTCATCCTCTATGAACAATAAAAGTTTCCTTTGATGGATTTTTTTGAACCCCTAATTAATTTCTGGATATTTCCTTTTTTTTCTTTGATCCCCTGCCGCCTTGGAATCGTTGAGGATGCTGCTGCCTCATGGGTCCCGCATGTCATCCTCTCAGAACGGTAAATGTTTCTTTTCTTGGATATTGTTTACCAAATGATTTTTGGCTTATTTTTTCTTTCGATATCCTGCCGCCTTTAAAACGTTGAGGACGCTGCTGGCTCACGGGTCCCACATGTCAGCCTCTATGAACAATAAACGCTGAGGACGCTGCTGCCTCATGGGTCCCGCATGTCATCCTCTCAGAACGAAAATGTTTCTTTTCTTGGATTTTTTACCAACAGATTTTTGGTTTATTTTTTCTTTCCATCCCCTGCCGCCTTTAAAACACGCTGCTGGCTCATGGGTCCCCGATGTCAGCCTCCCCGTACAAGAAACATGTGATATCTTGATTATTTTGCAGACAATAAACAGTGTATTGCGCTCTGAGCTATTTCAACGGATAAATTAAATCTTTATTTTTACATAAACAAATTTATATGCTGAATCTCCTTGTTTTTTGTTTTTGCGAAGCATAGGACTTTCCTGTTTTTTTTAGAAAAATCCGAACTATCCTGCATTGGAGTGGGCTGAAATTGTACGAGTCAAAAGGCCCAGCAGGATAGTTCGAATGCCCAGATGTCCACATGCAGCCCAATTGAAATCGTTCTTTTTTGGGATTTTTTTCACCCCCTGATTTCTGGCTACTTCATTTTTCTTTTGGTCTGTGCCGCCTTGGAAACGTTGAGACCGCTGCTGCAAAATGGGACCCGCATGTCATCCTCTATGTACAGTAAAATTTCTTTTCTTAGATTATTTTTGGCTCCTGATATTTGGTCACTTGCCTTTTTCTTTCGATCCCGTGCAGCCTCTCAAACGGTGATACCTTCTGCTAAATGGGACCCGCATGCCATCCTCTATGTACAATCAAGTTTCTTTTCTTGAATTATTTTTGGCTCCTGATATTTGGTCACTTGCCTTTTTCTTTCGATCTCATGCCACGTTTGAAACGTTGAAAAACCTGCTGGCTCATGGGACCCGCATGTCATCCTCTATGTACTATAAAAGTTCATTTTCTTGGTTTTTTTCACCCTCTGATTTTCGGCTATTTCCTTTTTCTTTTGATCCCTGCCGCCTTTGAAACGTTGAGGACTCTGCTGGCTCATCGATAAAACTTTCCTTTATTGGAGTTTTTTTACCCCCTGATTTTTGGCTACTTTCTTTTTCTTTTGATCTCAAGCCGCATTTGAAACGTTGAGACCGCTGCTGCTAAATGGGACCCGCATGTCATCCTCTATGTACAATAAAGTTTTCTTTTCTTGGATTATCTTTGTCTCCTGATATTTTGTCACTTGCCTTTTTCTTTCGATCTCATGCCGCCTTTGAAACGTTGAGTAAGCTGCTGGCTCATGGGTCCCGCATGTCATCCTCTACGAACAATAAAAGTTTCCTTTCTTGGAGTTATTTTTGAACCCTAATTTCTGGCTACTTCCTTTTTCTTTTGATCCCGTGCCGCCTTGGAAACGTTGAGACCGCTGCTGCTAAATGGGTCCCGCATGTCATCATCTATGTACAATAAAATTTCTTTCTTCGATTATTTTCGGGTCCTGATATTTGGTCACTTGCCTTTTTCTTTCGATCTCATGCCGCCTTTGAAACGTTGAGGAAGCTGCTGGAGCATGGGTCCCGCATGTCATCCTCTATGAACAATAAAAGTTTCCTTTCTTGGAGTTATTTTTTACCCCTAATTTCTGGCTACTTCCTTTTTCTTTTGATCCCCTGCCGCCTTTGAAACGTTGAAGACTTTGCTGGCTCATGGGTCCCACATGTCAGCCTCTATGAACAATAAACACTTCCTTTCTTGGAGTTATTTTGTACCCCTAATTTCTGGCTATTTGCCTTTTTTCTTTCGATCCCCAGTCGCCTTCTAAACGTAGAGGACGCTGCTGGCTCGTGGGTCCCAGATGTCAGCCTCCATGGACAATAAACCTCTCCTTTGTTGGATTTATTCTTCACCCTCTGATTTTGGCTATTTCCTTTTTCTTTTGATCCACTGCCGCCTTGGAAACATTGAGTAAGCTGCTGACACATGGGGCCCGCATGTCATCCTCTATGTACAATCAACTTGCAAGATCTTCGAGCGAAAGAGCTTGTATTAGTGGGACCCATATGTCAACCTCTATGTACAATAAAAGTTTCCTTTCTTGGATTATTTTTAGCTCCTGATATTCGGTCACTTTCCTTTTTCTTTCGATCTCAAGCCGCCTCTGAAACGTTGAGTAAGGTGCTGGCTCATGGGACCCACATGTCATCCTATATGTAGAATAAAGTTTCTTTTCTTTTTTTTTACCCCTGATTTTTGGTCACTTGCCTTGACGCTGCTGGCTCATGGGTCCCACATGTCAGCATCTATGAACAATAAACCTTTCCTTTGTTGGATTTATTGTTTACCCCTAATTTCTGGCTATTTGCCTTTTTCTTTTGATCCCCACCGGCCTTTGAAAACGTTGAGGAACCTGCTGGCTCATGGGACCCGCATGTCATCCTCTATGTACTATAAAATTTCTTTTCTTGGTTTTTTTTCACCTCTGATTTTTGGCTATTTCCTTTTTCTTTTGATCCCCTGCCGCCTTGGAAACGTTGAGTAAGCTGCTGACTCATGGGACCCGCATGTCATCCTCTATGTACAATCAACTTTCTTTTTTTGGAGTTTTTTACCCCCTAATTTCTGGCTACTTTCTTTTTCTTTTGATCTCAAACCGCATTTGAAACGCTGAAACCGCTGCTGCAAAATGGGACCCGCATGTCATCCTCTATGTACAATAAGTTTCATTTCTTGGATTATTTTTGGCACCTGATATTTGGTCACTTGCATTTTTCTTCCGATCTCATGCCGCCTTTGAAACGTTGAGTAAGCTGCTGGCTCATGGGTCCCGCATGTCATCCTCTACGAACAATAAAAGTTTCATTTCTTGGAGTTATTTTTGACCCCTAATTTCTGGCTACTTCCTTTTTTCTTTTGATCCACTGCCGCCTTTGAAACGGTGCGGATTCTGCAGACTAATACAAGCTTTTTCTCTCCAAGATCTTGCAAGTTGATAGATTAAATCATGGAATTATTAGGATATGTTTTAAATTTCAAATCCACTTTATGAATTATTAAAAATACCGTTATCCATGTGGGTATGGAGCGAACAAGGATTTTCATATTGGGCATGAGCAGTTTCAAAAATTGGAACCCAATAATTCAAAATAACTAAAAACAACTTTTATGTAGAATCTCCGCGTTTTTTTCTTTTGCCATTCATAGGATCTGTGTTTCATTAGAAAAGGGCCGAAATTGCATGAGCAGAAAGGCCCATTTGTAGTTATTGGGCTTCGACGGCCGGAGCAAGTAGGCCGAGAGCAATTACCATGTAGATGGCCGTTGGCAACCCAAAGTGAAATATTGGGCCCAACAGGGGAAGGCTGAACAGTACTATTTTCTAATTGGAAGGTGGTACATGGCGTAATCCTGCCAAAAAAAAAGATGGACACGGGTTGCTGAAATTTGCCCATCTGCGCCTAATATCGCCGCCGCGGCTCCGCTTCCGCCGCCGCCGCCATGCCTCGTCTCGCGTCGAGCTCGCGGTACTGCCGCGTCTCGGGCACGGGGTACCGCGGCGTCCGCGCGCGCCCCAAAGGTACGTATTACGCGGAGATACGTGACGGCGGCGAGCGCATCGGCCTCGGCACCTACGAGACCGCGCACGAGGCCGCGCGCGCGTACGACGCCGTGGCGTGGCGGCTCGGGCGCCCGCGATCGTCGATGAATTTCCATGACGTGTGGACGCGCCAGCAGGCCGAGGATCTCGCGCCGCCGCCGTACATCGTTAGACAGGAGGAACAGCACCGCCGCCGCGAGACGGAGCGCCGTTTGCGCATCGCCGAGCGGGACGAGCGCGCGGCGCGCGAGTGGGCGGCCCGCTTCCCCGAGGACGTTGCCGCCGAGAACGAGCACTTCCGCAGACGGAGGGCGGAGAAGGCGACGAGGCGGGCAGCGAAGAAGGAGGACCGCGCACGACGGAGGGCGGAGAAGGCGACGAAGCGGGCCTTCATCGAAGCGCAGCTCGCCGGGCCGACCACCATTGGCGAGGACGACCCCCGTTGGATTGACCTCTTCTCGTCGGATCCGGTGTCGGGCACGACACCGGACTCGTCAGATGTCGAGTTTTAGTTTAGTTTTATCGCACTACTTTGTACAAATATGAACTACGGAGTATCTATCAAGCTAATTTTATCCTATTTTATGTCTATTTCTAGTCTTTGTTTGATCTTCTGTTTTACTGCACTCTATTTTTCATTATATTCTGTTTTTGGCGCTGCATTTATAGCGCCTCTGAAAATACGCTGTTTCAGCCCTGCATTTGGCCGCCACAGTTTGCAGCTTCCGGTGAAGCTATTGCCGGCTCCATGCGCAGCATCAGCCATTCAGCCCACAGCGCCAAAATATAGAGCCACTGCTGGAGTTGCTGTAATATGTTTGTCAGCAGGAGCTTACCTAATTAGTTAAAAAAAAGATGTTCAGCGTGGGATTCGAAAAAAAGATCTTCATGTTTTTTTCCTAGCTATCCTAGTTCGGACTTTTCATTGTGTTGGCTAGTGCATGAAGCTTGACACCTGTATTATGTGATCCTGATATGAGGATAAGAACACCTTCAGCTTGCATTGCTAATGGTGTCTACTGCAGCAGTGGCTTACATTCAATGGAGACTGATGCAAGAGAGTTGGTACTGGTGAGCCTGCACTTGACATCATCGTGCCACCTGAAGTAGGTGGTGTATTGGGATTAGACTGATAAGCATAGCACCTTGCAAAGAACAAGATGATGCTAGTGTTGGTTAACGTGATTTTACGCCAAAAGTCATGTATGCTCAACAGGTGCCGTACCTAGTTTGGATATTGTGTTGTTACCCTTTTGTGGTTTGGTGTTTGTCCAACAGAGAAAGCTACTCTTTTCCCGTGTAAGTGCCTGTTTGTTTGGGCTGCAGCTGAACAAGAAGCAGCTAGAGCTGGTAGGATCTGAGAAGCGGCTGGAGCTGGACAGCTGGTGAAATGTAAAATTGCTGTTTGGCAACCTGCTTTTAGGACAGCTGGTGGACATATAGCTGGTGGTGATTGTCTGAAATACCCTGTATGCTGAAGATGATGTATAAGTACTAATTTGATCTAATAATCTGATTATGATTTGTGTGCTAGCTCAAATTATAGGTTTATCACTTTTTAGGTAAAATAATTTTGTAGTTGTTAATAAATGATTATAATCAATTAAACCATACAGAGGTACAAATAATATTTGGTTCCATATTATAGCGAGTTTCAACATTGTATCATCTGCACACTTTGTCAATTGAATCAAGATTCAGTCCTAAATCACTGTAATATAACACAATAATTAATCATCTACACATATACACACATAACAACAAAGATTTAGCCCCTAAATCAAGTTGGGGCGGGCGGCGACCGGGAGGAGAAGTGCAGCAGCGGGCCGCCGCGAGTTGAGGGCGGGCAGAGACGTGGAGGCGGCGGATGCGCGGCGAGCGGCCGAAGAGGCGGGAGAGGCGGGTGGGGCGGCGACGGGGAGAGGAAGGGCAGCGTCCGTCGGGAGGAGAAGTGCGGCGGGGGCGGAGGCGCTGAGGCGGGCGGAGGCGGACATGGACGTGCGGCGAGCGTGTGGAGGCGGACGCACGGCGAGCGCCGGCCGGCGTGGCGACCGGAGAGGCCGGCGACCTGGAAGAACCTTAGCCGCCTCTCCCTGCCTCCCTGGTTTGCATCTCGGGACAGGTCGGGGGGGATGGGGAAAACGGGTGAGATTTGGTGGAAGTTTTGTGAGGGGTTTCCGTATATATACCGGGTGGCATTCTGGCCGTAAATATGAAGATACAGAGTGGCATGAGTTAGCGGGAGGATTACCAGCTGCGGGAAGCTGCGGGAAGTTCCTCCAAAGGTGCTTCCGGGCTTGTAGTACAAAATGAACAAGCGCTTGTACAAGCCTGGATCCAAAAGTTAGGTGTTTGTTTGGGCTTGTGCTTATAGGGACCCAAAAGCAGCAGAAGCACAAGCTCTAGCCCAAACAAACAGGGCCTAGTGTTATTATGTGAACAAAAGTTGTGTGTACATATATATCGGTCAGAGAACCAAGATTGCATATTCTTGCCTGGTTATAACACATAAGTCATAATAACAATTAAAGAGAAAAGGAACATTTGCCTTTGCAATGTGATTGTGCCAAGTAGATTAGACAACCAACCACAAACATTACAGGTCAACAGCCAAACGCATGCGAAAGTCCTAAGGTAAGCTCCATAATACATGTTGAAACCAAAAGCCTAGAAACCATAAGAAAGGTAGCTCCACATCACAGTTCCACGACAGCAGCATACTGATCATAAAACATATATCAAGTCAGGACAGCTGCACCACTGGGTAAGCATCCATGGGGTCTGGCTCAAGAGCGAAGACTGTGTGAATGCTGCAAAATGTGGCTCTTGCCTCACCCCACCCATACATCTTATCATGGAACCTTACCAAATCAGCATGAATCATCTTGACATAAACATAGCTCCTCTCTCCATGCTGATGGGATTGAACAATGCGCCAGTTGCAGTGCTTCAGCTTGTCAAACAGTATGCAGGAGATGACGAAGCATGCTGGCTGGTCTTTTGTAGTGACAATGGCTTGGAGTAGCTGGTCCTGTGAACCACCCAACTGGATCTTTAGAGCTTGAAGGACAGTCCGTGCTATATAAGCTACCGTTGCTGACTTCAGCTCAGAATCAGGTGAATGACAGCTGACATCTTGTCCTAGAGATGCAGATCCTTCTTGATCAGATTCAGCGGAATCATCACCACTACTTACAGGTGCGTCAGGTTCAACAGAAGGCACATCAGGTACATGCTCCGGTTCATAGGAGTCGGTAGCACGGTAGAACCTAAAGGGATAGTAGGACCAGATATGTTCTCGGACAGGACCGCTTGCTGAAATCTCTACAATACCAGCTCCAGGTAGACCACTAGTCTCTACAGAGGGTAAACCACCAATATCCACTTCAGAGGATTCTCGTGGCACGACACCTTTCGCTAGAGGCTCTACCCTACCAGCTCCAGGTCCACCACCAGTCAGTACTGTGGGCATAGTCAGGACGGGTTTTAACAATACAAAACATACTTCAGGTGCAGGATCATCAGTAGCAACTCCAGCATCAGCACCAGTTATATCGGTCTTGACAATAGGTAAACCGTTTTGCTCCAGTTCAGAGAATTCCCGTGGCACGACACCGTTCACTAGAGGCTCTACACTAGCAGCTCCAGCTGCACCACCAGTTTCTACAGCAGGGGGTAAACCCAATCCACAACCTTCTTCATGTGACACGATGATGCCAGGTATAGGCTCATCAGTACCAGGTCCAGCTGCATCAGTCTCCATAGACAGTAAACAAGGTGGCGTCGGAGGTTTAAAAGACTGGCATGCCATTTCACCTTTGTCATCAGACAATATAGAGTTTTCTTCAACTCTATGTTTCTGCAATAATAAGCACATGAACAGAAATTAGACCAGAGCATCTAGCCATCTAACAGGGGCAGCGGCAAAACAAGCGTCGGTCCATATGTTTACCTTGTCATCTGGGATATCAGAACACACAGATTTAGAAGTCATTTCACATAGCATCCGCTTTTTCGTTCCTTCCCCTACGTCCATCTGGAATAAGTAATACTATTGATCACATAAAACTAATTAATCAAATATATGCATATGTTGAGAAGTTTGCACGGCAAATTGTGGATTCTGCTTTTATCACCTACGAATCGTCGTTCTATATATTTACCTTGTTATCTGGGATATCAGAAGTCAAAGAATGAGAAGTCATCTCACTAAGTATCGGTTTTTTCGCTCTTTCCCCTCCATCCATCTGCAATAAGAAGTACTATTGATCACATAAAGCCAATTCATTGAATATATGCATATGTTGAGAAGTTTGCACAACAAATTGTGGATTCTACTTCCAATCACCAAGTAATCTCGTGAGAAATGCATGATCAAGATATGTTTCTCCCTCTTGATCGACATCTGCATCTCCATTAAGACTAATCATCGTGCGATGGTGCTAGCGCATACACTTCCAATCACCAGACAAGCAAAAAATTGTTGATTCTAGTAATGCTTAATCAGCAGTGGCCATGGAACGACCACAGATCGACCAAGCAAAAAAATAAATCATCAGCCTACTGACCACCAGGCAAAACAAACTAGGCCCATACATGGCCTCACAAATCATCATCAAACGTCGATCAAACTAGCAAGTTTGAACATGGATTACTAATTTATTTTCTGATAAAGTGAGTATATTAATATCGAAAGATATTGATTACACTGAGCCTCTGCAACAACGCAATACCTTACTGGTAGTACGGATGCACATGGATTCCTAATACTCCCTCTGTTCGGTTTTAATTAGTCGACGCGAGGGAGAGAAGAAAATGAACTGTCGATGCTTTCAACTAGAGTCAATTAAATACGAACGGAAGAAGTACGTAGTAGTATTGACAAATATCCGGATCTAGTCTAAAAACAAATTGGCATGTAAATCCTAGTAGTCTACTAAACTAGGATCAATACCCTAGATTAGGGTTGCAAGCGGCGTCCGCGAATCGTCCCGCAAAGCAGAAAATTAGAGCAAATAGTGGTTGAGATTAGAGCAGATTTAAAGCACTCGCACTGAAACTAGCTAGCCCGCTACCCACCCCGCTTGACACCCTGCCCTAGATGTGAATCTACACCAAATATTCAAACAAGGATGAGCAACCGCCAATAAAATTTTATCCGCACATCATCATCTCTACCATACAAAAGGGTATGGTGATTTCACATACAGCCATTGTTGCCGCGGGACGAGGATGAGTGATGCGCCGCGGAGAAGGTGCCTCACGCCTCTGTCGCCGCCGCCGTCGAAGAGGAAGTCGAAGCCGCGCGATTGTGGTCCGTCGCCGATATGGAGGTGGAGCTACTAGGGAAGAGATGGAGGTGGAGGTGGAGAGGGAGTGATGGTTTGTACTAGTGGCGGCCGGTGAGATAGTTATAAATACAGCCTCTCTCTCTTTTTTGGCAAGGAATGCAGCTTCTCTTGGAAGGCAACGAGGCAACGCACTCCAGATTATAATAATATGGACGGAGAAATTTGGACGCATCTGTGTTGTCTTGTCAAATGAATCACCAGGATTTGCTTTTAGTACTCCAGATTTGGGCGACCCAAGGAAGTAGAGATAGTAATGTACGCCATCTAGCTGCACGCTATCAAATCAAATAAATTGTCATGCCATTTACTTTTAAGATGGTGCAGCAGTTATTCTGACCAAAGAAACATGCACGTCTGCTGATTATTTCTGATGGGTATACATTTACCGTCCGCTAGCAAAGATTGTTTGGCACATTGTTCTTATGGCTTTCAACATCACACCCCTTAATAATATTATTAATCAATGTTTGGGCAATCAATTGAGTGTGTTAATAAAAAATTAAAACCCACAAATCCAACTGTACTATTTTTAGGGCCATATGAAGGACAAGGAATGATTTTAAATGCCATATGGAGTACCTCCAACCATGTGAAATATGGTTCTGTCATGCAGGTGATACCCATGGCTTCGCATTGGATCTGTATGTTGTCCTACATACAGTCAACTATGAAGTACCACGATTTGGTTTTTGGGTGCAACCGGCTAGAGAATGATGCACGGGTTTGTACAGCCAGTACAATTCACATTAAGATTTTCTGATAGGATGTTGATGTGTATATGTAAGAATCATACACTAGAATGTCTTCTATGTTTAGATGGTTGATCTACGTTTATACTTTCTGTGAACCATGAGGTTAAGACCTTTGTACTGTAATAAAGATTGCTAAATAACAGTATATATGTATGCCTCTAGGGACACTGAAACAGCCAAACAACCATGCATGTGCATAGACCGTATTTGATCAAATTAAAAGATCTAGAGATAGCCAAACATAGTCTTCTTATGTCACATAGTAAGCATTCAATTAAGTTGATAAACAAGGTCTAGAGATATATTCAAACCAGAGAAATCATGTATCTACCCCTAACCCTAAACTCTATCTCATGAAGTCAAGCATGAAGATATGTGGTTTTTGGTTTCAAACATGGAAATTTCAAAAACCCTCCCAAGAGCTTCATTTTGGAGTGACTAAGAAGGATATATGCTTAACTTTTTATATTCATGTTTTCAACTTGTTTAAATCATGGTCAAACCTAGGATTTGGCCAAGATTCAAATGGGCATAATTTAAAAAAATGGAAAATCAAGGCACATAGTCTTCTTATGTCACATAGTAAGCATTCAATTAAGTTGATAAACAAGGTCTAGACATATTCAAACCAGAGAAATCATGTATCTACCCCCTAACCCTAAACTCTGTCTCATGAAGTCAAGCATGAAGATATGTGGTTTTTGGTTTCAAACATGGAAATTTCAAAAACCCTCCCAAGAGCTTCATTTTGGAGTGACTAAGAAGGACATATGCTTAATTTTTCATATTCATGTTTTCAACTTGTTTAAATCATGGTCAAACTTAGGATTTGACCAAGATTCAAATGGGCATAAAATTAAAAAAACAATAAAATGAAAAACCAATGCACATAGTCGATCTTCTTATGGCATATATATAGTAAGCATTCAATTAAGTTGATAACAAGGTCTAGACATATTCAAACCAGAAAAATCATGTATCTACCCCCTAACCCTAAACTTTATCTTATGAAGTCAAGCATGAAGAGAAGTGGTTTTTGGTTTCAAGCATGGAAATTTCAAAAACCTCCCCAAACTTCATTTTAGAGTGACTAAGAAGGATACAAGCTTCCCTTTTCATTTTCATGTTTTAAACTTGTTTAAATTATCTTGGTCAAATCTAGGATTTGACAAGATTCAAATGGGCAAACATATGATAAGTGATGCAAATATCATATTACAAGGTTTCAGAAAATTGAGCGGGGGCAGCTGCCCCCCTTGGCTATAGTCTGGATCCGCCCATGCTATAGTTTGAGGCCATTTGGATGACGTCGAAAAAAATCTTTGATTAGAAATGGGGTTGTTCGAACCCCGTAGTTGGATTTTTTTGAACCTTGATCTGTAGTACTGGGCAAAACCCTAGTTTAACCTAGTATATTTAATTATAGATTCGTAGGTCGAATTTTCTGTAGTACCTTTTTATTATTACTATGCAGCACATATGTGTTTGCCCGTCGAGTGAAACTCGGAGGAAGAGGGATCACTCGGAAGGAGAGAAGAAAGGAGGGAGAGCATTATGGTGTCTCCCCTTTTTCGGGTGATGATGTTGACTTTTGTGCAGGGTTTGTCAGTGAGCAGGAGGTGCGAGCGAGCGAGCGAGTCGAGCGAGGCCGAGAATGAGAGAGATTTGTTTTTTTTTGAGAGGGACGACCGAAGGATCCAGAAGGACCCACAGACTTCCAATACGCATCCTGATGCGTCTTCTCTTGACAAAGAAAATGGCTGGGAGTTTGCGTACCTATTGCACGTGACTTGTGCTCACTGAAGTGTGGGACCTCACGCATGGGCACCACACGTAAGTGACAGACCTGTTGGTGTAAAAACTCGGTTGATTATTATAGTGCATTAGAACAAAGTTTCCTATGGATTCAAGGGTAGGAAATCCAAGTTAACTCATTTACATGACATTATTTTTTCCATGAAGCAAAGTTAACACATCTATCAATTGGTACATTTTGGAGTGACTAAGAAGGATCCATGCTTACCTTTTCGTTTTCACGTGTTAAACTTGTTTAAATCTTGGTCAAACCTAGGATTTGACAGAGATTCAAATGGGCGGAAAATTCAAAAAAAAAACAGAAAAATGAAAAACCAAAGCACATACGTAGTTTTCTTATGTCATATAGTAAGCATTCAAGTTGATAAACAAGGTCTAGACATATTCAAAACATACAAATCATGTATGTACCCCTAACCCTAAACTATGTCTTATGAAGTCAAGCATGAAGAGAAGTGGTTTTGGGTTTCAAACATGGAAATTTCAAAAACCTCCCAAAAACTTCATTTAGAGTGACTAAGAAGGATAAATGCTTCCCTTTTCATTTTCATGTTTTAAACTTGTTTAAATCTTGGTAAAACCTAGGATCTGACCAAGATTCAAATGGGCATCAAAAATAGAAAAAATCAGAAAAATGAAAAACCAAAGCACATAGTCTTCTTATGTCATATAGTAAGCATTAAAGTTGATAAACAAGGTCTAGACGTATTCAAACCAGAATCATGTATCTATCCCCTAACCCTAAACTCTGTCTTATGAAGTCAAGCATGAAGAGAAGTTGTTTTGGGTTTCAAACATGGAAATTTCAAAACCCTCTCAAAGAGCTTCATTTTGGAGTGACTAAGAAGGATCCATAGGAAACTATGTACTAATACAGTATAATGATCACCCGAGTTATTAGAGCAACAAGTCTGTCACTTACGTGTGGTTCCCATGCGTGAGGTCCCACACTTCAGTGAGCACAAGTCACGTACGCTAGGTAAGCAAACTCCCAGCCATCTTCTTTGTCAAGAGAGAGCACTCTCTCTCTCTCTCTCTCTCTCTCTCTCTCTCTCTCTCTCCAATTATCCACCTCCGTTGGCTGCCGGTTTTGGCAGGTCGTTTCTAGCTCAGCTCGTAGGCCATGGTGTGCAGGCTCTGTAGCCATGGCGATTTGGTCGCGCCAAGTGGTTCGTCCCCGGCTCCGACGAGGATCAATCCGGACGGTGCCTATTAAGGACCCGATCGCATTTCTTGCTTTCAGCATGGGGTCTACCATGTAAATCTTAGGGATTTAGACGTAATTTCCTGTTTATTTTGTGTCCTGCTGTAAACTGCGCTCTGATGCGTATTGGAAATCTGGGTCCTTCAGGATCGTTCGGTTGTCCCTCTAAAAAAACATCTCTCTCATTCTCGGCCTTTCTCGCTCGCTCGCACCCCCCTGCGCACTGACAACCCTGCACAACAGTCAACATCACCAGAAAAAGGATAGACACCATAAATAAGTGGGGCCCCGTGACTGCTCTCCCTTCGTCTCCTCCCGTGTGATCCCTCTTCCTCCGACTCCCGACCTTGCGGAAAAGAAAAATGAAATGAAAGAGTTTCACTGGACGGGCAAACACATGTGCTGCCTAGTAATAATAATAATAACGTAAAAAAATCGACCTACGAATCTATTATTAAATAAGCTAAACTAGGGTTTTGCCCAGTACTACGGATCAATTTCTGAAAATCCAACTACGGGGTTCGATTTTGGCCTGCTAATATAAAATTATATAATCCGAACTAGTATTCCTCTAAAAAATCATTTTGGTATGCATCGTTTGGTACTTTTCATAGCTAGAGTGCTTAATCCCTCCGTTAGCAAACAGTCTTCGTATGTCATATAGTAAGCATTCAAGTTGAAAAACAAGCTCTAGACATATTCAAACCAGAAAAATCATGTATCTACCCCCTATATATCCCTAAACCCTGACTTATGAATTCAAGCATGAAGAGAAGTGGTTTTTGGTTTCAATCATGGAAATTTCAAAAACCCTCCCAAGAGCTTCATTTTGGAGTGACTAATTAAGAAGCATACATGCTTACCTTTTCATATTAATGTTTTAAACTTGTTCAAATCTTGGTCAACAAACCTAGGATTTGACGAAGAATCAAATGGGTATAAAAAAATTAAAACCAAGGTCTGCTCATGTCATATAGTGAGCATTCAATTAAATTAATAAACAAGGTCTAGACATATTCAAACTAGCAGGAAAATCATGTATCTACCCCCTAACCCCAAACTCTATCTTATGAAGTCAAGCATGCATGAAGAGAAGTGGTTTTTGGTTTTCAAGCATGGAAATTTCAAAAACTCTTATGTCATCTAGTAAGCATTCAATTAAGTTGATAAACAATGTCTAGACATACTCAAACCAGAAAGTTTATGAAGTCTAGCATGAAGAGAAGTACGTGGTTTTTTGGTTTCAAACATGGAAATTTCAAAAACCCTCTCAAGATCGAGCTTCATTTTGGAGTGACTACGAAGGATACATGCTTAATTTTTCATATTCATGTTTTAAATTGTTTAAATCATGGTCAAACCTAGGATTTGACCAAGATTCAAATGGGCATAAAAATTCAAAAAAAAACAATAAAATGAAAAACCAATGCACATAGTCATCTTATGTCATCTAGTAAGCATTCAATTAAGTTGATAAACAAGGTCTAGACATATTCAAACCAGAAAAATCATGTATCAAGCTACCCCTATCCCCAAACTCTGTCTTATGAAGTCAAGCATGAAGAGAAGTACGTGGTTTTTTTGTTTCAAACATGGAAATTTCAAAAACCCTCTCAAGAGCTTCATTTCGAAGCGATTAATTAAGAAGCATACATGCATGCTTACCTTTTCATATTCATGTTTTAAACTTATTCAAATCTTGGTGAAACCTAGGATTTGACCAAGATTCAAATGGGTATAAAAATTAAAAAAAAACAAAAAAGGTCTTCTTATGTTATATAGTAGGCATTCAATTAAGTTGATAAACAAGGTCTAGACATATTCAAATAAGAAAAATCATGCATGTATCTACCCTTAACCCTAAACTCTGTTTCATGAAGTCAAGCATGCATGCATGAAGATATGTGGTTTTTAGTTTCGAACATGGAAATTCAAAAACCCTCCCAATAGCTTCATTTTGAAGTGACTAAGAAGCATACATGCTTACTTTCTCATATTCATGTTTTTAACTTATTAATTCAAATCTTGGTGGAACCAAGGATTTGACCAAGATTCAAATGGGTATAAAAATTCAAAAAAAAACAAGGTCTTCTTATGTTATATAGTAAGCATTCAATTATTTTGATAAACAAGGTCTACACATATTCAAACCAGAAAATTAAGTATCTACCCCTAACCCTAAACTCTGTCTTATGAAGTCAAGCATGCATGAAGAGAAGTGGTTTTTGGTTTCAAGAATGGAAATTTCAAAAACCCTCCCAAGAGCTTCATTTTGGAGTGACTAAGAAGCATACGTACGTGCTTACTTTTTCATATTCATGTTTTAAACTTGTTCAAATCTTGGTCAAACCTATGATTTGACCAAGATTCAAATGGGTAAAAAAAATGAAAACCAAGGTCTTCTTATGTCATATAGTAAGCATTCAATTAAGTTGATAAATAAGGTCTAGACACATATTCAAACCAGAAATATCATGTATCAAGCTACCCCTAACCCCTAATTAACTCTGTCTTATGAAGTCAAGCATGAAGATAGGTATGTGGTTTTTTGGTTTCAAACATGGAAATTTCAAAAACCCTCTCAAGATCGAGCTTCATTTTGGAGTGACTACGAAGGATACATGCTTACTTTTTCATATTCATGTTTTAAACTTGTTTAAATCATGGTCAAACCTAGGATTTGACAAAGATTCAAATGGGCATAATTTAAAAAAACAAAAAATGAAAAACCAAGGCACATAGTCTTCTTATGTTATATTGTAAGCATTCAATTAAGTTGATAAACAAGGTCTCTAGACATATCCAAACCAGAGAAATCATGTACCTACCCCCTAACCTAAACTCTGTCTCATGAAGTCAAGCATGATGATATGTGGTTTTTTGGTTTCAAACATGGAAATTTCAAAAACCTTCCCAAGAGCTTCATTTTGAAGTGATTAATTATGAAGCATACATGCATGCTTACTTTTTCATATTCATGTTTTAAACTTATTCAAATCTTGGTGAAACCAAGGATTTGACCAAGATTCAAATCCGTATAAAAATTAAAAAACAAAATAAAAAAACAAGGTCTTCTTATGTTATATAGTAAGCATTCAATTAAGTTGATAAATAAGGTCTAGACATATATTCAAACCAGAAAAATCATGTATCTACCCCTAACCCTAAACTTTGTCTTATGAAGTCAAGCATGAAGAGAAGTGGTTTTTGGTTTCAAGCATGGAAATTTCAAAAACCCTCCCAAGAGCTTCATTTTGGAGTGACTAAGAAGCATACGTACGTGCTTACTTTTTCATATTCATGTTTTAAACTTGTTCAAATCTTGGTCAAACCTATGATTTGACCAAGATTCAAATGGGTATAAAAAATGAAAACCAAGGTCTTCTTATGTCATATAGTAAGCATTCAATTAAGTTGATAAATAAGGTCTAGACATATTCAAACCAGAAATATCATGTATCAAGCTACCCCTAACCCCTAATTAACTCTGTCTTATGAAGTCAAGCATGAAGATAGGTATGTGGTTTTTTGGTTTCAAACATGGAAATTTCAAAAACCCTCTCAAGATCGAGCTTCATTTTGGAGTGACTACGAAGGATACATGCTTACTTTTTCATATTCATGTTTTAAACTTGTTTAAATCATGGTCAAACCTAGGATTTGACAAAGATTCAAATGGGCATAATTTAAAAAAACAAAAAATGAAAAACCAAGGCACATAGTCTTCTTATGTTATATTGTAAGCATTCAATTAAGTTGATAAACAAGGTCTCTAGACATATTCAAACCAGAGAAATCATGTACCTACCCCCTAACCTAAACTCTGTCTCATGAAGTCAAGCATGATGATATGTGGTTTTTTGGTTTCAAACATGGAAATTTCAAAAACCCTCCCAAGAGCTTCATTTTGAAGTGATTAATTATGAAGCATACATGCATGCTTACTTTTTCATATTCATGTTTTAAACTTATTCAAATCTTGGTGAAACCAAGGATTTGACCAAGATTCAAATCCGTATAAAAATTAAAAAACAAAATAAAAAAAACAAGGTCTTCTTATGTTATATAGTAAGCATTCAATTAAGTTGATAAATAAGGTCTAGACATATATTCAAACCAGAAAAATCATGTATCTACCCCTAACCCTAAACTTTGTCTTATGAAGTCAAGCATGAAGAGAAGTGGTTTTTGGTTTCAAGCATGGAAATTTCAAAAACCTCCCCAAACTTCATTTTAGAGTGACTAAGAAGGATACAAGCTTCCCTTTTCATTTTCATGTTTTAAACTTGTTTAAATTATCTTGGTCAAATCTAGGATTTGACAAGATTCAAATGGGCAAACATATGATAAGTGATGCAAATATCATATTACAAGGTTTCAGAAAATTGAGCGGGGGCAGCTGCCCCCCTTGGCTATAGTCTGGATCCGCCCATGCTATAGTTTGAGGCCATTTGGATGACGTCGAAAAAAATCTTTGATTAGAAATGGGGTTGTTCGAACCCCGTAGTTGGATTTTTTTGAACCTTGATCTGTAGTACTGGGCAAAACCCTAGTTTAACCTAGTATATTTAATTATAGATTCGTAGGTCGAATTTTCTGTAGTACCTTTTTATTATTACTATGCAGCACATATGTGTTTGCCCGTCGAGTGAAACTCGGAGGAAGAGGGATCACTCGGAAGGAGAGAAGAAAGGAGGGAGAGCATTATGGTGTCTCCCCTTTTTCGGGTGATGATGTTGACTTTTGTGCAGGGTTTGTCAGTGAGCAGGAGGTGCGAGGCCGAGAATGAGAGAGATTTGTTTTTTTTTAGAGGGACGACCGAAGGATCCAGAAGGACCCACAGACTTCCAATACGCATCCTGATGCGTCTTCTCTTGACAAAGAAAATGGCTGGGAGTTTGCGTACCTATTGCACGTGACTTGTGCTCACTGAAGTGTGGGACCTCACGCATGGGCACCACACGTAAGTGACAGACCTGTTGGTGTAAAAACTCGGTTGATTATTATAGTGCATTAGAACAAAGTTTCCTATGGATTCAAGGGTAGGAAATCCAAGTTAACTCATTTACATGACATTATTTTTTCCATGAAGCAAAGTTAACACATCTATCAATTGGTACATTTTGGAGTGACTAAGAAGGATCCATGCTTACCTTTTTGTTTTCACGTGTTAAACTTGTTTAAATCTTGGTCAAACCTAGGATTTGACAGAGATTCAAATGGGCGGAAAATTAAAAAAAAACAGAAAAATGAAAAACCAAAGCACATAGTTTTCTTATGTCATATAGTAAGCATTCAAGTTGATAAACAAGGTCTAGACATATTCAAAACATACAAATCATGTATGTACCCCTAACCCTAAACTATGTCTTATGAAGTCAAGCATGAAGAGAAGTGGTTTTGGGTTTCAAACATGGAAATTTCAAAAACCTCCCAAAAACTTCATTTAGAGTGACTAAGAAGGATACATGCTTCCCTTTTCATTTTCATGTTTTAAACTTGTTTAAATCTTGGTAAAACCTAGGATCTGACCAAGATTCAAATGGGCATCAAAAATAAAAAATCAAAAAAAAAAACCAAAGCACATAGTCTTCTTATGTCATATAGTAAGCATTAAAGTTGATAAACAAGGTCTAGACGTATTCAAACCAGACAAATCATGTATCTACCCCTAACCCTAAACTCTGTCTTATGAAGTCAAGCATGAAGAGAAGTTGTTTTGGGTTTCAAACATGGAAATTTCAAAAACCCTCTCAAAGAGCTTCATTTTGGAGTGACTAAGAAGGATCCATAGGAAACTATGTACTAATACAGTATAATGATCACCCGAGTTATTAGAGCAACAAGTTTGTCACTTACGTGTGGTTCCCATGCGTGAGGTCCCACACTTCAGTGAGCACAAGTCACGTAGTCTTCTTATGTCATATAGTAAGCATTCAATTAAGTTGATAAACAAGGTCTAGACATATCAAACCAGAAAAATCATGTATCTACCCCTTATATATCCCTAAATTAACCCTGACTTATGAAGTCAAGCATGAAGAGAAGAAGTGGTTTTTGGTTTCAAACATGGAAATTTCAAAAACCCTCCCAAGAGCTTCATTTTGGAGTGACTAGTTAAGACGCATACATGCTTACTTTTTCATATTCATGTTTTAAACTTGTTCAAATCTTGGTCAACAAACCTACGATTTGACGAAGATTCAAATGGGTATAAAAAAATTAAAAGCAAGGTCTGCCCATGTCATATATTAAGCATTCAATTAAATTGATAAACAAGGTCTAGACATATTCAAACTAGTAGGAAAATCATGTATCTACCCCCTAACCCTAAACTATGTCTTAGGAAGTCAAGCATGCATGAAGAAAAGTGGTTTTTGGTTTTCAAGCATGGAAATTTCAAAAACCCTCCCAAGAGCTACATATTGGAGTGACTAAGAAGGATAGATGCTTAATTTTTCATATTCATGTTTTAAACTTGATTAAATCATGGTCAAACCTAGAATTTGACCAAGATTCAAATGGGCATAAAAATTCAAAAAAAATGAAAAACCAATGCACATAGTCATCTTATGTCTCATCTAGTAAGCATTCAATTAAGTTGATAAACAATGTCTAGACATATTCAAACCAGAAAATTCATGTATCAAGCTAACCCTAACCCCAAACTCTGTCTTATGAAGTCAAGCATGAAGAGAAGTACGTGGTTATTTGGTTTCAAACATGGAAATTTCAAAAACCCTCTCAAGAGCTTCATTTTGGAGTGACTACGAATGATACATGCTTAATTTTTCATATATATTCATGTTTTAAACTTGTTTAAATCATGGTCAAACCTAGGATTTGGCCAAGATTCAAATGGACAAAATTTTAAAAAAAATCAAGGCACATAGTCTTCTTAAGTCATATAGTAAGCATTCAATTAAGTTGATAAACAAGGTCTAGACATATTCAAACGAGAGAAATCATGTATCTACCCCCTAACACTAAACTCTGTCTCATGAAGTCAAGCGCATGCATGAAGATATGTGGTTTTTGGTTTCAAACATGGAAATTTCAAAAACCCTCCCAAGAGCTTCATTTCGAAGTGATTAATTAAGAAGCATACATGCATGCTTACTTTTTCATATTCATGTTTTAAACTTATTCAAATCTTGGTGAAACCTAGGATTTGACCAAGATTCAAATGGGTATAAAAATTAAAAAAAAACAAAAAAGGTCTTCTTATATATGTTATATAGTAGGCATTCAATTAAGTTGATAAACAAGGTCTAGACATATTCAAACAAGAAAAATCAAGCATGTATCTACCCCTAACCCTAATATAAACTATGTTTCATGAAGTAAGCATGAAGATTTGTGGTTTTTGGTTTCGAACATGGAAATTCAAAAACCCTCCCAAGAGCTTCATTTTTGAAGTGACTAAGAAGCATACATGCTTACTTTTTCATATTCATGTTTTTAACTTATTCAAATCTTGGTGGAACCAAGGATTTGACCAAGATTCAAATGGGTATAAAAGTTCAAAAAAAAGGTCTTCTTATATGTTATATAGTAAGCATTCAATTAATTTGATAAACAAGGTCTACACATATTCAAACCAGGAAAATCATGTATCTACCCCCTAACCCTAAACTCTGTCTTATGAAGAAGTCAAGCATGCATGAAGAGAAGTGGTTTTTGGTTTCAAGCATGGAAATTTCAAAAACCCTCCCAAGAGCTACATATTGGAGTGACTAAGAAGGATAGATGCTTAATTTTTCATATTCATGTTTTAAACTTGTTTAAATCATGGTCAAACCTAGGATTTGACCAAGATTCAAATGGGCATAAAAATTCAAAAAAACAATAAAATGAAAAACCAATGCACATAGTCATCTTATGTCATCTAGTAAGCATTCAATTAAGTTGATAAACAAGGTCTAGACATATTCAAACCAGAAAATTCATGTATCAAGCTACCCCTATCCCCAAACTCTCTCTTATGAAGTCAAGCATGAAGAGAAGTACGCGGTTTTTTTGGTTTCAAACATGGAAATTTCAAAAACCCTCTCAAGAGCTTCATTTTGGAGTGACTATGAAGGATACATGCTTAATTTTTCATATTCATGTTTTAAACTTGTTTAAATCATGGTCAAACCTAGGATTTGACCAAGATTCAAATGGGCAAAATTTTAAAAAAATGAAAAATCAAGGCACATAGTCTTCTTATTTTTGGTTTCAAACATGGAAATTTCAAAAACCCTCCCAAAGAGCTTCATTTTGGAGTGACTAAGAAGGATCCATAGGAAACTATGTACTAATACAGTATAATGATCACCCGAGTTATTAGAGCAACAAGTCTGTCACTTACGTGTGGTTCCCATGCGTGAGGTCCCACACTTCAGTGAGCACAAGTCACGTACGCTAGGTAAGCAAACTCCCAGCCATCTTCTTTGTCAAGAGAGAGGCATCAACACTCTCTCTCTCTCTCTCTCTCTCTCTCTCTCCAATTATCCACCTCCGTTGGCTGCCGGTTTTGGCAGGTCGTTTCTAGCTCAGCTCGTAGGCCATGGTGTGCAGGCTCTGTAGCCATGGCGATTTGGTCGCGCCAAGTGGTTCGTCCCCGGCTCCGACGAGGATCAATCCGGACGGTGCCTATTAAGGACCCGATCGCATTTCTTGCTTTCAGCATGGGGTCTACCATGTAAATCTTAGGGATTTAGACGTAATTTCCTGTTTATTTTGTGTCCTGCTGTAAACTGCGCTCTGATGCGTATTGGAAATCTGGGTCCTTCAGGATCGTTCGGTTGTCCCTCTAAAAAAACATCTCTCTCATTCTCGGCCTTTCTCGCTCGCTCGCACCCCCCTGCGCACTGACAACCCTGCACAACAGTCAACATCACCAGAAAAAGGATAGACACCATAAATAAGTGGGGCCCCGTGACTGCTCTCCCTTCGTCTCCTCCCGTGTGATCCCTCTTCCTCCGACTCCCGACCTTGCGGAAAAGAAAAATGAAATGAAAGAGTTTCACTGGACGGGCAAACACATGTGCTGCCTAGTAATAATAATAATAACGTAAAAAAATCGACCTACGAATCTATTATTAAATAAGCTAAACTAGGGTTTTGCCCAGTACTACGGATCAATTTCTGAAAATCCAACTACGGGGTTCGATTTTGGCCTGCTAATATAAAATTATATAATCCGAACTAGTATTCCTCTAAAAAATCATTTTGGTATGCATCGTTTGGTACTTTTCATAGCTAGAGTGCTTAATCCCTCCGTTAGCAAACAGTCTTCGTATGTCATATAGTAAGCATTCAAGTTGAAAAACAAGCTCTAGACATATTCAAACCAGAAAAATCATGTATCTACCCCCTATATATCCCTAAACCCTGACTTATGAATTCAAGCATGAAGAGAAGTGGTTTTTGGTTTCAATCATGGAAATTTCAAAAACCCTCGCAAGATCGAGCTTCATTTTGGAGTGACTACGAAGGATACATGCTTAATTTTTCATATTCATGTTTTAAATTGTTTAAATCATGGTCAAACCTAGGATTTGACCAAGATTCAAATGGGCATAAAAATTCAAAAAAAACAATAAAATGAAAAACCAATGCACATAGTCATCTTATATATGTCATCTAGTAAGCATTCAATTAAGTTGATAAACAAGGTCTAGACATATTCAAACCAGAAAAATCATGTATCAAGCTACCCCTATCCCCAAACTCTGTCTTATGAAGTTAAGCATGAAGAGAAGTACGTGGTTTTTTTGTTTCAAACATGGAAATTTCAAAAACCCTCTCGAGAGCTTCATTTCGAAGCGATTAATTAAGAAGCATACATGCATGCTTACCTTTTCATATTCATGTTTTAAACTTATTCAAATCTTGGTGAAACCTAGGATTTGACCAAGATTCAAATGGGTATAAAAATTAAAAAAAAGGTCTTCTTATGTTATATAGTAGGCATTCAATTAAGTTGATAAACAAGGTCTAGACATATTCAAACAAGAAAAATCATGCATGTATCTACCCTTAACCCTAAACTCTGTTTCATGAAGTCAAGCATGCATGCATGAAGATATGTGGTTTTTAGTTTCGAACATGGAAATTCAAAAACCCTCCCAATAGCTTCATTTTGAAGTGACTAAGAAGCATACATGCTTACTTTCTCATATTCATGTTTTTAACTTATTCAAATCTTGGTGGAACCAAGGATTTGACCAAGATTCAAATGGGTATAAAAATTCAAAAAAAACAAGGTCTTCTTATGTTATATAGTAAGCATTCAATTATTTTGATAAACAAGGTCTACACATATTCAAACCAGAAAATTAGGTATCTACCCCTAACCCTAAACTCTGTCTTATGAAGTCAAGCATGCATGAAGAGAAGTGGTTTTTGGTTTCAAGCATGGAAATTTCAAAAACCCTCCCAAGAGCTTCATTTTGGAGTGACTAAGAAGCATACGTACGTGCTTACTTTTTCATATTCATGTTTTAAACTTGTTCAAATCTTGGTCAAACCTATGATTTGACCAAGATTCAAATGGGTATAAAAAATGAAAACCAAGGTCTTCTTATGTCATATAGTAAGCATTCAATTAAGTTGATAAATAAGGTCTAGACATATTCAAACCAGAAATATCATGTATCAAGCTACCCCTAACCCCTAATTAACTCTGTCTTATGAAGTCAAGCATGAAGATAGGTATGTGGTTTTTTGGTTTCAAACATGGAAATTTCAAAAACCCTCTCAAGATCGAGCTTCATTTTGGAGTGACTACGAAGGATACATGCTTACTTTTTCATATTCATGTTTTAAACTTGTTTAAATCATGGTCAAACCTAGGATTTGACAAAGATTCAAATGGGCATAATTTAAAAAAAACAAAAAATGAAAAACCAAGGCACATAGTCTTCTTATGTTATATTGTAAGCATTCAATTAAGTTGATAAACAAGGTCTCTAGACATATTCAAACCAGAGAAATCATGTACCTACCCCCTAACCTAAACTCTGTCTCATGAAGTCAAGCATGATGATATGTGGTTTTTTGGTTTCAAACATGGAAATTTCAAAAACCCTCCCAAGAGCTTCATTTTGAAGTGATTAATTATGAAGCATACATGCATGCTTACTTTTTCATATTCATGTTTTAAACTTATTCAAATCTTGGTGAAACCAAGGATTTGACCAAGATTCAAATCCGTATAAAAATTAAAAAACAAAATAAAAAAACAAGGTCTTCTTATGTTATATAGTAAGCATTCAATTAAGTTGATAAATAAGGTCTAGACATATATTCAAACCAGAAAAATCATGTATCTACCCCTAACCCTAAACTTTGTCTTATGAAGTCAAGCATGAAGAGAAGTGGTTTTTGGTTTCAAGCATGGAAATTTCAAAAACCTCCCCAAACTTCATTTTAGAGTGACTAAGAAGGATACAAGCTTGCCTTTTCATTTTCATGTTTTAAACTTGTTTAAATTATCTTGGTCAAATCTAGGATTTGACAAGATTCAAATGGGCAAACATATGATAAGTGATGCAAATATCATATTACAAGGTTTCAGAAAATTGAGCGGGGGCAGCTGCCCCCTTGGCTATAGTCTGGATCCGCCCATGCTATAGTTTGAGGCCATTTGGATGACGTCGAAAAAAATCTTTGATTAGAAATGGGGTTGTTCGAACCCCGTAGTTGGATTTTTTTGAACCTTGATCTGTAGTACTGGGCAAAACCCTAGTTTAACCTAGTATATTTAATTATAGATTCGTAGGTCGAATTTTCTGTAGTACCTTTTTATTATTACTATGCAGCACATATGTGTTTGCCCGTCGAGTGAAACTCGGAGGAAGAGGGATCACTCGGAAGGAGAGAAGAAAGGAGGGAGAGCATTATGGTGTCTCCCCTTTTTCGGGTGATGATGTTGACTTTTGTGCAGGGTTTGTCAGTGAGCAGGAGGTGCGAGCGAGCGAGCGAGCGAGCGAGTCGAGCGAGGCCGAGAATGAGAGAGATTTGTTTTTTTTTTGAGAGGGACGACCGAAGGATCCAGAAGGACCCACTTCCAATACGCATCCTGATGCGTCTTCTCTTGACAAAGAAAATGGCTGGGAGTTTGCGTACCTATTGCACGTGACTTGTGCTCACTGAAGTGTGGGACCTCACGCATGGGCACCACACGTAAGTGACAGACCTGTTGGTGTAAAAACTCGGTTGATTATTATAGTGCATTAGAACAAAGTTTCCTATGGATTCAAGGGTAGGAAATCCAAGTTAACTCATTTACATGACATTATTTTTTCCATGAAGCAAAGTTAACACATCTATCAATTGGTACATTTTGGAGTGACTAAGAAGGATCCATGCTTACCTTTTCGTTTTCACGTGTTAAACTTGTTTAAATCTTGGTCAAACCTAGGATTTGACAGAGATTCAAATGGGCGGAAAATTGAAAAAAAAACAGAAAAATGAAAAACCAAAGCACATACGTAGTTTTCTTATGTCATATAGTAAGCATTCAAGTTGATAAACAAGGTCTAGACATATTCAAAACATACAAATCATGTATGTACCCCTAACCCTAAACTATGTCTTATGAAGTCAAGCATGAAGAGAAGTGGTTTTGGGTTTCAAACATGGAAATTTCAAAAACCTCCCAAAAACTTCATTTAGAGTGACTAAGAAGGATAAATGCTTCCCTTTTCATTTTCATGTTTTAAACTTGTTTAAATCTTGGTAAAACCTAGGATCTGACCAAGATTCAAATGGGCATCAAAAATAGAAAAAATCAGAAAAATGAAAAACCAAAGCACATAGTCTTCTTATGTCATATAGTAAGCATTAAAGTTGATAAACAAGGTCTAGACGTATTCAAACCAGACAAATCATGTATCTACCCCTAACCCTAAACTCTGTCTTATGAAGTCAAGTATGAAGAGAAGTTGTTTTGGGTTTCAAACATGGAAATTTCAAAAACCCTCTCAAAGAGCTTCATTTTGGAGTGACTAAGAAGGATCCATAGGAAACTATGTACTAATACAGTATAATGATCACCCGAGTTATTAGAGCAACAAGTCTGTCACTTACGTACGTGTGGTTCCCATGCGTGAGGTCCCACACTTCAGTGAGCACAAGTCACGTAGTCTTCTTATGTCATATAGTAAGCATTCAATTAAGTTGATAAACAAGGTCTAGACATATCAAACCAGAAAAATCATGTATCTACCCCCTATATATCCCTAAATTAACCCTGACTTATGAAGTCAAGCATGAAGAGAAGAAGTGGTTTTTGGTTTCAAACATGGAAATTTCAAAAACCCTCCCAAGAGCTTCATTTTGGAGTGACTAGTTAAGACGCATACATGCTTACTTTTTCATATTCATGTTTTAAACTTGTTCAAATCTTGGTCAACAAACCTACGATTTGACGAAGATTCAAATGGGTATAAAAAAATTAAAACCAAGGTCTGCTCATGTCATATAGTAAGCATTCAATTAAATTGATAAACAAGGTCTAGACATATTCAAACTAGTAGGAAAATCATGTATCTACCCCCTAACCCTAAACTATGTCTTATGAAGTCAAGCATGCATGAAGAAAAGTGGTTTTTGGTTTTCAAGCATGGAAATTTCAAAAACCCTCCCAAGAGCTACATATTGGAGTGACTAAGAAGGATAGATGCTTAATTTTTCATATTCATGTTTTAAACTTGATTAAATCATGGTCAAACCTAGAATTTGACCAAGATTCAAATGGGCATAAAAATTCAAAAAAAAATGAAAAACCAATGCTCATAGTCATCTTATGTCATCTAGTAAGCATTCAATTAAGTTGATAAACAATGTCTAGACATATTCAAACCAGAAAATTCATGTATCAAGCTAACCCTAACCCCAAACTCTGTCTTATGAAGTCAAGCATGAAGAGAAGTACGTGGTTATTTGGTTTCAAACATGGAAATTTCAAAAACCCTCTCAAGAGCTTCATTTTGGAGTGACTACGAATGATACATGCTTAATTTTTCATATATATTCATGTTTTAAACTTGTTTAAATCATGGTCAAACCTAGGATTTGGCCAATATTCAAATGGACAAAATTTTAAAAAAAATCAAGGCACATAGTCTTCTTATGTCATATAGTAAGCATTCAATTAAGTTGATAAACAAGGTACGGTCTAGACATATTCAAACGAGAGAAATCATGTATCTACCCCCTAACACTAAACTCTGTCTCATGAAGTCAAGCACATGCATGAAGATATGTGGTTTTTGGTTTCAAACATGGAAATTTCAAAAACCCTCCCAAGAGCTTCATTTCGAAGTGATTAATTAAGAAGCATACATGCATGCTTACTTTTTCATATTCATGTTTTAAACTTATTCAAATCTTGGTGAAACCTAGGATTTGACCAAGATTCAAATGGGTATAAAAATTAAAAAAAAACAAAAAAGGTCTTCTTATATATGTTATATAGTAGGCATTCAATTAAGTTGATAAACAAGGTCTAGACATATTCAAACAAGAAAAATCAAGCATGTATCTACCCCTAACCCTAATATAAACTATGTTTCATGAAGTAAGCATGAAGATTTGTGGTTTTTGGTTTCGAACATGGAAATTCAAAAACCCTCCCAAGAGCTTCATTTTTGAAGTGACTAAGAAGCATACATGCTTACTTTTTCATATTCATGTTTTTAACTTATTCAAATCTTGGTGGAACCAAGGATTTGACCAAGATTCAAATGGGTATAAAAGTTCAAAAAAAAGGTCTTCTTATATGTTATATAGTAAGCATTCAATTAATTTGATAAACAAGGTCTACACATATTCAAACCAGGAAAATCATGTATCTACCCCCTAACCCTAAACTCTGTCTTATGAAGAAGTCAAGCATGCATGAAGAGAAGTGGTTTTTGGTTTCAAGCATGGAAATTTCAAAAACCCTCCCAAGAGCTACATATTGGAGTGACTAAGAAGGATAGATGCTTAATTTTTCATATTCATGTTTTAAACTTGTTTAAATCATGGTCAAACCTAGGATTTGACCAAGATTCAAATGGGCATAAAAATTCAAAAAAAACAATAAAATGAAAAACCAATGCACATAGTCATCTTATGTCATCTAGTAAGCATTCAATTAAGTTGATAAACAAGGTCTAGACATATTCAAACCAGAAAATTCATGTATCAAGCTACCCCTATCCCCAAACTCTCTCTTATGAAGTCAAGCATGAAGAGAAGTACGCGGTTTTTTGGTTTCAAACATGGAAATTTCAAAAACCCTCTCAAGAGCTTCATTTTGGAGTGACTATGAAGGATACATGCTTAATTTTTCATATTCATGTTTTAAACTTGTTTAAATCATGGTCAAACCTAGGATTTGACCAAGATTCAAATGGGCAAAATTTAAAAAAATGAAAAATCAAGGCACATAGTCTTCTTATTTTTGGTTTCAAACATGGAAATTTCAAAAACCCTCCCAAAGAGCTTCATTTTGGAGTGACTAAGAAGGATCCATAGGAAACTATGTACTAATACAGTATAATGATCACCCGAGTTATTAGAGCAACAAGTCTGTCACTTACGTGTGGTTCCCATGCGTGAGGTCCCACACTTCAGTGAGCACAAGTCACGTACGCTAGGTAAGCAAACTCCCAGCCATCTTCTTTGTCAAGAGAGAGGCATCAACACTCTCTCTCTCTCTCTCTCCAATTATCCACCTCCGTTGGCTGCCGGTTTTGGCAGGTCGTTTCTAGCTCAGCTCGTAGGCCATGGTGTGCAGGCTCTGTAGCCATGGCGATTTGGTCGCGCCAAGTGGTTCGTCCCCGGCTCCGACGAGGATCAATCCGGACGGTGCCTATTAAGGACCCGATCGCATTTCTTGCTTTCAGCATGGGGTCTACCATGTAAATCTTAGGGATTTAGACGTAATTTCCTGTTTATTTTGTGTCCTGCTGTAAACTGCGCTCTGATGCGTATTGGAAATCTGGGTCCTTCAGGATCGTTCGGTTGTCCCTCTAAAAAAACATCTCTCTCATTCTCGGCCTTTCTCGCTCGCTCGCACCCCCCTGCGCACTGACAACCCTGCACAACAGTCAACATCACCAGAAAAAGGATAGACACCATAAATAAGTGGGGCCCCGTGACTGCTCTCCCTTCGTCTCCTCCCGTGTGATCCCTCTTCCTCCGACTCCCGACCTTGCGGAAAAGAAAAATGAAATGAAAGAGTTTCACTGGACGGGCAAACACATGTGCTGCCTAGTAATAATAATAATAACGTAAAAAAATCGACCTACGAATCTATTATTAAATAAGCTAAACTAGGGTTTTGCCCAGTACTACGGATCAATTTCTGAAAATCCAACTACGGGGTTCGATTTTGGCCTGCTAATATAAAATTATATAATCCGAACTAGTATTCCTCTAAAAAATCATTTTGGTATGCATCGTTTGGTACTTTTCATAGCTAGAGTGCTTAATCCCTCCGTTAGCAAACAGTCTTCGTATGTCATATAGTAAGCATTCAAGTTGAAAAACAAGCTCTAGACATATTCAAACCAGAAAAATCATGTATCTACCCCCTATATATCCCTAAACCCTGACTTATGAATTCAAGCATGAAGAGAAGTGGTTTTTGGTTTCAATCATGGAAATTTCAAAAACCCTCGCAAGATCGAGCTTCATTTTGGAGTGACTACGAAGGATACATGCTTAATTTTTCATATTCATGTTTTAAATTGTTTAAATCATGGTCAAACCTAGGATTTGACCAAGATTCAAATGGGCATAAAAATTCAAAAAAAACAATAAAATGAAAAACCAATGCACATAGTCATCTTATATATGTCATCTAGTAAGCATTCAATTAAGTTGATAAACAAGGTCTAGACATATTCAAACCAGAAAAATCATGTATCAAGCTACCCCTATCCCCAAACTCTGTCTTATGAAGTTAAGCATGAAGAGAAGTACGTGGTTTTTTTGTTTCAAACATGGAAATTTCAAAAACCCTCTCGAGAGCTTCATTTCGAAGCGATTAATTAAGAAGCATACATGCATGCTTACCTTTTCATATTCATGTTTTAAACTTATTCAAATCTTGGTGAAACCTAGGATTTGACCAAGATTCAAA
Organism: Lolium multiflorum; assembly: GCA_030979885.1. Classification (NCBI taxonomy): domain Eukaryota; kingdom Viridiplantae; phylum Streptophyta; class Magnoliopsida; order Poales; family Poaceae; genus Lolium; species Lolium multiflorum. The sequence continues at coordinate 10,471 of JAUUTY010000220.1, read as the reverse complement.
TGGGTATAAAAATTAAAAAAAAGGTCTTCTTATGTTATATAGTAGGCATTCAATTAAGTTGATAAACAAGGTCTAGACATATTCAAACAAGAAAAATCATGCATGTATCTACCCTTAACCCTAAACTCTGTTTCATGAAGTCAAGCATGCATGCATGAAGATATGTGGTTTTTAGTTTCGAACATGGAAATTCAAAAACCCTCCCAATAGCTTCATTTTGAAGTGACTAAGAAGCATACATGCTTACTTTCTCATATTCATGTTTTTAACTTATTCAAATCTTGGTGGAACCAAGGATTTGACCAAGATTCAAATGGGTATAAAAATTCAAAAAAAAACAAGGTCTTCTTATGTTATATAGTAAGCATTCAATTATTTTGATAAACAAGGTCTACACATATTCAAACCAGAAAATTAGGTATCTACCCCTAACCCTAAACTCTGTCTTATGAAGTCAAGCATGCATGAAGAGAAGTGGTTTTTGGTTTCAAGCATGGAAATTTCAAAAACCCTCCCAAGAGCTTCATTTTGGAGTGACTAAGAAGCATACGTATGCTTACTTTTTCATATTCATGTTTTAAACTTGTTCAAATCTTGGTCAAACCTATGATTTGACCAAGATTCAAATGGGTATAAAAAATGAAAACCAAGGTCTTCTTATGTCATATAGTAAGCATTCAATTAAGTTGATAAATAAGGTCTAGACATATTCAAACCAGAAATATCATGTATCAAGCTACCCCTAACCCCTAATTAACTCTGTCTTATGAAGTCAAGCATGAAGAAGTATGTGGTTTTTTGGTTTCAAACATGGAAATTTCAAAAACCCTCTCAAGATCGAGCTTCATTTTGGAGTGACTACGAAGGATACATGCTTACTTTTTCATATTCATGTTTTAAACTTGTTTAAATCATGGTCAAACCTAGGATTTGACAAAGATTCAAATGGGCATAATTTAAAAAAAACAAAAAATGAAAAACCAAGGCACATAGTCTTCTTATGTTATATTGTAAGCATTCAATTAAGTTGATAAACAAGGTCTCTAGACATATTCAAACCAGAGAAATCATGTACCTACCCCCTAACCTAAACTCTGTCTCATGAAGTCAAGCATGATGATATGTGGTTTTTTGGTTTCAAACATGGAAATTTCAAAAACCCTCCCAAGAGCTTCATTTTGAAGTGACTAAGAAGGATAGATGCTTAATTTTCGACCTACGAATCTATAATTAAATATACTAGGTTAAACTAGGGTTTTGCCCAGTACTACAGAAGCCTGGTTTAACTCCAAAATGAAGCTCTTAATTAGGAGGGTTTTTGAAATTTCCATGTTTGAAACCAAAAACCACTTATCTTCACCATGCATGCTTGACTTTATAAGACAGAGTTTAGGGTTAGGGGTAGATACATGATTTTCAGGTTTAATATGTCTATACCTTGTTTATCAACTTAATTGATTGCATACTATATGACATAAGAAGATCTTGGTATTCATTTTTTTGAATTTTTATGCCCATTTGAATCTTGGTCAAATCCTAGGTTTGACCAAGATTTGAACAAGTTTAAAACATGAATATGAAAAGGTAAGCATGTATGCTTCTTAGTCACTCCAAAATGAAGCTCTTGGAAGGGTATTTGAAATTTCCATGTTTGAAACCAAAAACCACATCTCTTCATGCTTGACTTCATAAGACAGAGTTTAGGGTTAGGGGTAGATACATGATTTGTATGGTTTGAATATGTCTAGACCTTGTGTTTATCAACTTTAATGCTTACTATATGACATAAGAAGATTATGTGCTTTGGTTTTTCATTTTTCTATTTTTTAATGCCCATTTGAATCTTGGTCAAATCATAGGTTTGACCAAGATTTGAACAAGTTTAAATCATGAATATGCAAAATTAAGCATCTATATATCCTTCTTAGTCACTCCAAAATGTAGCTCTTGGGATGGGTTTTGAAATTTCCATGTTTGAAACCTAAAACCACTTCTCTTCATGCATGCTTGACTTCATAAAGATAGAGTTTAGGGTTAGGGGTAGATATATACATGATTTTCTGGTTTGAATATGTCTAGACCTTGTTTATCAACTTGAATGCTTACTATATGACATGCAAAGACTTGCTTTGGTTTTTGATTTTGTTTTTGAATTTTTATGCCCATTTAAATCTTGGTCAAATCCTAGGTTTGACCACGACTTAAACAAGTTTAAAACATGAATATGTAAAAGTAAGCATGTATCCTTCTTAGTCACTCCAAAATGAAGCTCTTAATTAGGAGGGTTTTTGAAATTTCCATGTTTGAAACCAAAAACCACTTATCTTCACCATGCATGCTTGACTTTATAAGACAGAGTTTAGGGTTAGGGGTAGATACATGCATGATTTTTCAGGTTTAATATGTCTAGACCTTGTTTATCAACTTAAGTGAATGCGCACATACTATATGACATAAGAAGACCTTGGTATTCATTTTATTTGAATTTTTATGCCCATTTGAATCTTTGTCAAATCCTAGGTTTGACCAAGATTTGAACAAGTTTAAAACATGAATATATATGAAAAGGTAAGCATGTATGCTTCTTAGTCACTCCAAAATGAAGCTCTTGGAAGGGGTTTTTGAAATTTCCATGTTTGAAACCAAAAACCACATCTCTTCATGCTTGACTTCATAAGACAGAGTTTAGGGTTAGGGGTAGCCACATACATGTTTTTTTTGGTTTGAATATGTCTAGACCTTGTTTATCAACTTAATTGTATGCTTATTATATGACATAAGAAGACTATGTGCATTGGGTTTTCATTTTTTTATCCCCATTTGTTGAATCTTGGTCAAATCCTAGGTTTGACCAAGATTTAAACAAGTTTAAAACATGAATAATATGAAAAGTAACCTGCATCGATCCTTCTTAGTCACTCCAAAATGAAGCTCGTGGGATGTTTTTGAAATTTCCATGATTTTTCTGGTTTGAATATGTCTAGACCTTGTTTATCAACTTGAATGCTTACTATATGACATACACAGACTATGTGCTTTGTTTTTTTGAATTCTTATGCCCATTTGAATCTTGGTCAAATCCTAGGTTTGACCATGACTTAAACAAGTTTAAGACATGAATATGACAAAGTAATCATGTATCCTTCTTAGTCACCCCAAAATGAAGCTCTTGGGAGGGTTTTTAAAATTTCCATGTTTGAAACCAAAAACCACTTCTCTTCACCATGCATGCTTGACTTCATAAGACAGAGTTTAGGGTTAGGGGGTAGATACATGATTTTTCAGGTTTAAAACGTCTAGACCTTGTTTATCAACTTAATTGAATGCTTACTATATGACATAAGAAGACCTTGGTTTTTCATTTTTTTCTTCATTTTTTTGAATTTTTATGCCCATTTGAATCTTGGTCAAATCCTAGGTTTGACCAAGATTTGAACAAGTTTAAAACATGAATATAAAAAAGTAAGCATGTATGCTTCTTAGTCACTCCAAAATGAAGCTCTTGGGAGGGTTTTCGAAATTTCCATGTTTGAAACCAAAAACCACATCTCTTCATGCTTGACTTCATAAGACAGAGTTTAGGGTTAGGGGTAGATACATGATTTTTCTGGTTTGAATATGTCTAGACCTTGTTTATCAACTTAATTGAATGCTTACTATATGACATAAGAAGACTATGTGCCTTGGTTTTTCATTTATTTTGATTTATTTTGAATTTTATGCCTATTTTTATGCCCATTTAAACAAGTTTAAATCATGAATATGAAAAATTAGTCACTCCAAAATGTAGCTCTTGAGAGGGTTTTTGAAATTTCCATGTTTGAAACCAAAAACCACTTCTCTTCATGCATGCTTGACTTCATAAAGACAGAGTTTAGGGTTTGGGGTAGACAGCACGCGCCGACGCGTGGACGAAATTTATTCTCTGTCCCCCTGACATGCACTTGCCAGTGTCTTCAACAGTCTGACACGAGCAGTGAAGCTTTTATGGAGCCCAGCGGAGAGGGGCTCCATTTCTCGAGCGGTAGCGAGGTGACATGCGGCCTAAATCCAAATTTAAACATTGCGAAAAAAATCTGAAACAAATCATGCACGTTCACAGCTCATATTAAGATAACCCCTAAAAATTTCAGATCAAAATTCGAAACATACATCGAGAAACAAAAAAGAGAAACTCAGATGGGAATAGTCTACAGAGAAACTCAGATTTGAATTCGGGAACTATTCATGACAGATTTCTCTTTTTTGTTTCTCGATGTATGTTAGTGGCAGTTAATATGGACCGGAGGAAAGTACTAATAATATGAGGCATATTTTTGAGCTGGCCCTGTTTAGTAGAGTTTACATTTGAGAGTTACATCTTTCTACCACCATTATTTTTGATTTAGCTTGTCTTTTTTTGCCCACCATTTTATCGAGCAGGGTTAATGCAAGATCCATAGCAAACTAGCTTGTCATGACATTTTTTTGGCGGAGTGCATCTTCTCATGGCGAGCTAGCGACTTTGCCTACTAGAGTTTTTTTTGTTGAACTACATTTTTTGGATTTTCCCATTTTATTTGTGCACAAGCTATGAGCCGCCCGCAATTCAGCACCATATATTGGCGGGATTTTCTAGTTCAGCACCATAAATTAGCAGGATGCTATCTTCCTACCTCGCTTTCATTTCCCCTATATCCAGCCCCACCCACGGACAAGCAAGGGCCTCTCTCCCTACCTCGCACCTAGTCCGTCTCGCTCCCTCTCAGTCCTCCATCCGTAGCCGACATCCACCGCACCGGAGCCAGCTCAGCGACGCCGTCAACCACACTCCGTCCGCTTCGTCGGATCTGCTTCCCCGACTCACTGGTTCATCTTACCGGCCGGCGAGATCGGTACACAAAGCGCCACCATGATCCACCGAACCAAACCGAACGGCCAACGCGCCACCTCCCCAGTCGACCAAGGTTGAACACTTTGTCCGGCAGCTTTTGTTATGTACTCCGTATTTGATTTCCGAGACTAGTTTATTGCTTGCTTCCACTGCTTGTTATTAGCATCTGTTTTTTTTGTAATGCCTGCTAGATATTCCCCTCGAGAATGCCTACGAAGAATCTCGGAGGCAAAATATCTTGCAGAATATGATAATTGCAGCCAAGCTCGGCATACTGTGGAATGGGACAAAATCACCGCACCCCAAGTCGTTGCCGAGATTTTTCACACGTGTGATGTGCCGCCAAAAGGACGATTCCGTGGGGCAGCTGCTGAAGAAGGTATTTAGCCGCACTGCTCAAATTTCATATGTCTTGTTTGCTGATTGATTTGATGAACTTTGATTTGCAGCAGCTAGCCACTGCTCATGTTCCTAACAAAGACAGTGAGCGCGCCAGTGATGCAGACATTGGTAGAAAGGAGGCGGGATTTGGTCCTATTGTTCTAGCAAGCAATCATTTGAGTGGCCGCCTAGGATCAGCACATCTGGATCCTCCTGAGCTCAACATTAAGGAGGTAATTTTATAATAGTGTTTTAAACATGACATAATCTAATGTACTGAAAGAGATCAAACTGTCAACAGGAGTGGAGTGGTATAGATGGTAGAGATATAGATATAGATTTCAGATTTCCTAATTTTTTCTTGAAAATAGGGTCGCCCCGGCCTCTGCATCCAAATGATGCACCCACCCTTTTATTGCAATGTTTTAGACTCCATTTAAGGTTTAGAAACTCATGGGTTGCTGAAAGTGGTGACATGAATCAACCAACATATTTCCTTTTAATCTGCTGATTGATTTTATGCATGGCAAATCGCAGAAGCAAGTGACTGCTCATGTCCCTGCCAAGCAGCATTGTAGCACAGATGTCCAGAGTTCCAGTGATGCAAACGTTTGTAGGAACAAAACAGAAGGATGTGGCACTGGGGAAGCTAAGATTAGGCGTCTTCAAAAGGACTTGGATGTGGCCACTTGGCGGAACAAAGAAATGAACCGAGGATGGAATTCTACAATTCAAGATGGCCTACATGCTGTTGCTGATCTGCAGAAGCTAGTGGCTGGCAACTTGGTTACCGCTTTGGCTGATGCAGATGTCCATGAGATCAACTGGACGATCTTGGAACAGGTGAAAGCACGAGCAGAAACTCTGCACTCATCTTTGCAGGTAGATGATTTTCAAAGGGTGATGCAAGAGCCGCTATATGAATAGATTGTTGTTTTCAGTTGATGATGTCCCTGGTTCTTTTGTTTACTTATGTGCTGGTAGTACTTAGGGGAACTAGCTTGTACAAGTATTTTTTTCCGATAAAGTTGTACAAGTAAATGGCACATGCTTCGCATGTTTGACCAATTAAGTTAAAAAGCTTCACAAAATCCTGCTATCATGTAGGCGGGCTTGCATTGGCTTTCAACCCAAGTGACTATTGACTGCAATCTGTAATATGTACCCCTCTGTTGCACTTAATGGTATCCAAGCCCTTGGGCCCCCCTCCTTTGTTAAAAAAAGATCGAATTCTTATTGCGTCGAAGTTGTTTCACTAAAAAAAAGAGCCCTCACGTGCAAGGCACGTGTATATATACTAGTACTAGTAGAGATGGTACACCTAGACATTAGAGATTTGTTTGTTTTAAAGATATTTTTAATTGTGTACAAGATGGAAAATATAACTTTAGGCTATCCACAATGTTGCTATTGCCAAATCTGATACGATGGTGAATTTGGCTTTGGTGTGAAATATAGCAATAGCTCCACAATGTAGTGGTTCCAAATATTTATAACGTGGGTCCCGCCATCAAGCTAAAACAACTCATAAAGCCAATATGGAACTACTCTCACAATGTAGGGAACTAGTTCCAAATGCCAAAAGTGAAATTTGGCATCGGAGCACCTATTTGCTCCGGTTCCCTGTTTTTCTGGTTTTGGAACTACCTCTACAATGTATGGAACTAGTTCAAAAAGCCAAAAATCAAATATGGAACCACTTTTGGCTACACGTTGTGGATGCTCTTAGCAAATTCCTAGTATTTTTCATGGTCGATGTAAAAAAAGTATTTTTCATGGTTGATGTAAAAAAACAAGTTTTTTTCATGGTCGATGTAAAAAAAGAGAGAAAACATGTCTCATAAAAAGCCTTATGGTTAGCACAATTTTTTTACGGAGTAACTCTTTTTTACATAGCCCAAATTACTATTCGATTTTTCCATTGAAATATTTTATGTGTATAAAGCAAGCGAAGAAGTACACATGCATTTTTCGTTTTATTCTTTTTTGACATTTCAAAATGTATAGAAGATGAATTTCGAAATAAAGAGATCATATGCACCCAAGAACCAACAAGCATATCCCCTTGAACCCGAACATACTCAGGGCCCTTTTGTTGTGCCTTTGCCTTTTTGGCTTTTGGATTTTGGAAGCCAAAAACAAATATTATATTCTTTTGGCTTCCAAAATCCAAAAGCCAAAAAGCCACAGCAAAAGGGCCCTCAGCTTCAGACTTGGGATTTCGTAGGCTAGGGTTCCACAGTTTTCCAGCAACCAGTAATAATTTCAACTCTGCCCCAAAATTCCCGCCGAAATCCCCCCCCGCTTCCAAAATTCAAAGCGATGTGAAATAAGTACAGTGTCGATCTTATCCCCCCGGACCGCTCAATTCAGACCTATCACCGGCGGCGCCGAACCCCGCATCTCTCTCTCACGCTTCCACCCTGCATGACCCACCGGATCATCTCACACGCCGGCGCCGGCCCACTGTCCCACTCCCACACCAGCACTACTGCCTTCTCATCGGCCACCGTAGTGACCGACGACGTTCCGCCGTCTCCCTTGCTTTTTAGCAAGCCGGAGTAGCTTCCACCTCCCCCACCCCCACCGACGACCACTGTACCATACGAGCTCCTCCGTAGCCGACTTCCACCGCCGCCTTGTCAGCGACAGTCACCATCGCCGGGTTCTCGTATCTTAATCCCCGACTCCTTCCGTCCACCGGACTGGAGAGATGGGCGCTTCCATGGTCGACGGCAGGAAACCAAAGCGTACACGCGCCCACTTCCAAGAAGGTTGATATGGCCGCATTCGTTATGCATGTGATTTCGAAAAGTATTTTTTTGCTTACTTGCACCGCCATCTCATTAGCATTTTTTTTGTAATGCATGCTAGATATTATTGCAATACAGAAGAATGAATTAAAAGAGAAACGGATACGGAATATATGTAGAAGATATGCAAGCCGTGTGGGCACAAGCATTTGTAACGCTATTGCCTCTAGTGCAAACCTGAACAAAATCGGAGAAGAACCCTTTCCCCTCCCCAAAGATAAAGAACAATGTTATGATTCACAATTTGATCCTGCTGAGCCCATTGGAGAGCTGACTCAGGAAGATGCCTTGCCTGACCATTCTCCTCAACCCCACCAGGTGATTTCTGTGTTTTTACTTTGAGATATCTGTTGCAAGTTGCAACTTCCATGTGTTGTATACTTGTATCCTGAATCCCACCAAACATGTTCACATGCCACCTCTAGGTCTCCTTAATGCATCATATATATGTATCAGCATGCACGTCATCCTTTACTGTTCTTCATTCTATTCCATTTGCATATCATCATATATGGGACTTATGTAGACTGAAATATCGTTTATGTGTGCTAGGAATCTGCAGCTTCAAGTAAGAATTTCGCAGGAACCACCAATGAGAGGAAGACCAATCAACAGGCACCTGAATCGGTGATAGAACAGCTGCAACCAAAAAAGAAACCTGCTTCTGCTACTAGACAGTCTCAGCGATTCATGGCACCAGTTGAAGAAAATAACGAAAATTCTAAGAGTACTGAAATAAAAAAACGTGGTGAACACCCCAAGCGGTTGAATCAGCCACCTGTTACCAATCCAGTCAACCAGCGACAATCGGCAGCAGAACCAGTTTCCACAGCAACTTCTCAGCCACAATTGGCAGCAGAACCAGTTTCCACAGCAACTTCTCAACAACAATTGGCAGCAGAACAAGTTTCCACGGCAACTTCTCAGCCACAATTGGGATCAGCAGTAGCTGTGGTAGGAAATACTGCCCAAGGACACACTGTACCAGTCCCAGCTGACACAACCACAACTGGCCAAACACTGCTAGCACAACATCAACAAACTGTTGATGATCTCCCACTGACCCATATTAGTCCTGCCATAGACAACTCCCCTGAGGATGAGCCCCACACCGAAGAAGGTACATTTTCCAATGCTTATAGTTTCATTCTCCGTTATAAAGTTATACTTTATAGATATATATATATATATATATATATATATATATATATACCTACCTTGATAGCTTGATGTAATGCTTAACTTTGTAGTTGCACCACGATCAAGAAAAACGAGGGGCCCAACAGTAGGGAAAATGTTCGTAGCTAAGCTTGCTAGGATGGAATCAAGATTTCGCCTTTCATCTATCGTAGGTGGCAGAAGGCCACTGGACCCAGAAGAATCTTGTAAATTAGCATCGGATGTAGGAATTTTCGTCAGGAATGAAATTCCTATCTTCCCAACATGGAAAGAGCACGTAGACACCTCTGCGCATTTTGAAAAATTAGTGCACAGGTTACACGTAAGTCATCTTTCTCTTGGTAATGTTACTCATACTAGTATACCACATTGGCACGTCCCGTTCCTTCTAGCTTGTTGTTGGATCTATGTATATCACACCAACGGTTTATATTGTTGTGAACAGTTAAGGTTCGAGTTCGATGAGGACCAAGAGGAAGTAAAGCATGTTCTCAACAGTCTATTCTCAGACTGTCTGCGCCAGTATCGCAGCAGGCTAAAGAAGAAATACTTCACTGGAAAGATTACTGGGAGTGTTCCAACTATATCTCCTTTTAAGCAAATGACTGACAAACAGTGGGGAGATCTTGTGAAGCACTGGTCTGATCCAAAGAATATGGTATGATTTGTAAGACTGAGACCAGATCACATCTTGGATTCTTATTTATAGCAGTGTCTCACTAGTCTCCTTTTTGCAGAATTTGGCTAAACAGAATCAGGAAAACCGCGGTAAACTACTTTTACCTAGCCGTACGGGATCTCGTAACCTTATAGTGCACATTCGGCAAAAAGTAAGGACATGTTGTTTTATACTGCTATTTAGAAATATTTTAGTAAAAGATCATGCAGAGTATATACACCAGTGTGCAGCTTATATTATGATCCTCCATTTCAACCACGTTATTCGATTTATAAATGGTAGTACTAAAATGCAGATGTTACATAATGCAAGTAAAAGGGAACCAAACAAAGAGATGACTCTGCCAGAGATTTTTGAAGCATGCCAGAAGAACAAACTTGAAGTGATTGGAGAAGTCGCACAGAGTGTTCTTGTAAGTCTTCTCAAAGATTGAAATTTTGTGACGACTCACATCCCAACTTGTAGGAGTAGTAAAGTACATGTCAATATGATATTATATATGTTTATTAAAATTCATGTGATGTGAATCAGACATGCCAAACTGTA
>JAUUTY010000219.1:0-141953 GCA_030979885.1 Lolium multiflorum | reverse complement strand
ATTCCTTCAACATAAAGGAATTTGTTTCACAACTGTTGACATCAGGGGTGACTCTAGCAGGTTTGCTAGAGATGGCATTAAAATTCCTAAACATAATTGGATTGACATTCAGGATATGATCAATTTCAATGGTCCTGGCAATAGGACTGGCATGGGTGATTTGGCAGCCGCCATCATTGACCCATCTTACAAAGACATGAAGACCAAGTTCCCTACTAGCAGCCACGATCAATGGGAGTGCATGCCATTGCCTGAAGTAAACTTGAGGTATGCTGCGATTGATGGGTATGTCAGTTTTGAGTTGTACAGGCGACTCAAAAAAATCAATGATGGGCAGCGTCAAGCACAACCAATTCCAAGGGAAGTGGTTTGCCCGGATTGCAAGGAAGCGGCTAGGTTGGCCGCTCTTCCCCCTGCCTGGCGCGACGAGAAGAAGCAGTGTGTCGGGACAACCTACTGGGAATTTGTATCTTATTGCTTTAGGCACAACATACCATTTGATCCGAAGAATATGCCACCATGGATAAAGGACCCGTGCGAGCCTACTTCGGGGTCTCCGTGGGATGGCGGTTCACATGGTGAGCAAGCTAGGGCAACGGCTGGATGTGGTGAGCTAGCAAGGGCAGGGCCTGTATCTGGTTGGGAAGCTCCAACAAGGATTCCCGACACACGAAGTGCGAACGAGTGCAGAACTTGGACTGCCAACCCATGGGAGGCAGGTACAAGCGGCACCGGCAAGCGCATCAAGAGGGATGATGATAATTGGTGAACTAGGCTGGCGTTATATGTTTCCAAGATTGTACATAAGTTTAGAATTATGAACTGGTAGTATTGTTTAGGTGATGTAATTACTTTTGCAACAATGTGTATGAGGTTTCAGAACCACGCATCCTTATTTAAACATGTTTAAAACATGAAAATGAAAAGGTAAGCCTGCATCCTTCTTAGTCACTCCAAAATGAAGCTTTTGGGAAGGTATTTGAAATTTCCATGTTTGAAACCCAAAACGACTTCTCTTCGTGATTGACTTCATAAGACAAAGTTCAGGCTTAGGGGTAGATACATGATTTTTCTGGTTTGAATATGACTAGACCTTGTTTATCAACTTGAGTGCTTACTATATGACATAAGAAGGCTATGTGCTTTGGTTTTTCATTTTTTTTTTGAATCTTGGTCAATTCCTAGGTACGGTTTGACCAAGATTTGAACAAGTTTAAAATATGAAAATAAAATGTAAGCCCGGTCTGGATCCTTCTTAGTCACTCTGAAATGAAGCTTTTGGGAGGTTTTTGAAATTTCCATGTGTTCGAAACCCAAAACCACTTCTCTTCATGCTTGACTTCGTAAGATAGATTTTAGGGTTAGGGGTAGATACGTACATGATTTTTCTAATTATTTTTATGCCCATTTGAATCTTGGTCAAATCATAGGTTTGACCAAGATTTAAATAAGTTTAAAACATGAAATGAAAAGGGAAGCTTGCATCCTTCTTAGTCAATCCAAAATGAAGTTTTTGGGAAGGTTTTTGAAATTTCCATGTTTGAAACCCAGAACCACTCTCTTGATGCTTGACTTCATAAGACAAAGTTTAGGGTTAAGGGGTAGATACATGATTTTTACTGATTTGAATATGTCTAGACCTTGTTTATCAACAGTGCTTATTATATGACATAAAGGCTATGTGCTTTGGTTTTTCATTTTATACCCATTTGAATCTTGGTAAATCCTAGGTTTGACCAAGATTTGAACAAGTTTAAAACATAAAAATAAAAGGTATAAGCTCGACCTGGATCCTTCTTAGTCACTCTAAATTGAAGCTTTTGGGGGGTTCTTGAAATTTCCATGTTTGAAACCCAAAACCACGTCTCTTCATGCTTGACTTCATAAGACAGAGTTTAGGGTTAGGGTAGATACATGATTTGTCTGGTTTGAATATGTCTTGACCTTGTTTATCAACTTGAATGCTTAATATATGACATAAGAATACTATGTGCTTTGGTTTTCATTTTTTGATTTTTTCTGAATTTTTATGCCCATTTGATCTTGGTCAAATCCTAGGTTTAACCAAGGTTTAAACAAGTTTAAAACATGAAAATGAAAAGGTAAGCCTGCATCCTTCTTAGTCACTCCAAAATGAGGCTTTTGGGAAGGTTTTTGAAATTTCCATGTTTGAAACCCAAAACGACTTCTCTTCGTGCTTGACTTCATAAGACAAAGTTTAGGGTTAGGGGTAGATACAAGATTTTTCTGGTTTGAATATCTCTAGACCTTGTTTACCAACTTGAGTGCTTACTATATATGACATAAGAAGGCTATGTGCTTTGGTTTTTCAGTTTTTTTGAATTTTTATACCCATTTGAATCTTGGTCAAATCCTAGGTACGGTTTGACCAAGATTTGAACATGTTTAAAACATGAAAATAAAAGGTAAGCATGGATCCTTCTTAGTAACTCTAAAATGAAGCTTTTGGGAGGTTTTTGAAATTTCCATGTTTGAAACCCAAAACCACTTCTCTTAAATGTTTAGGGTTATTAGATACATGATTTGTCTGGTTTGAATATGTTTAGACCTTGTTTATCAAATTGAATGCTTACTATATGACATAAGAATACTATGTGCTTTAGTTTTCATTTTTTTGATTTTTTCTGAATTTTTATGCCCATTTGATCTTGGTCAAATCCTAGGTTTAACCAAGATTTAAACAAGTTTAAGACATGAAAATGAAAAGGTAAGCCTGCATCCTTCTTAGTCACTCCAAAATGAAGCTTTTGGGAAGGTTTTTGAAATTTCCATGTTTGAAACCCAAAACCAGTTCTCTTCATGCTTTACTTCATAAGACAGAGTTTAGGGTTAGGGGTAGATATACGTGATTTGTCTAGTTTGAATATGTCTAGACCTTGTTTTATCAACTTGAATTCTTACTATATGACATAAAAAAACTATGTGGTTTGGTTTGATAGTTCATTGTTCATAATTCATAGTTGATCATACATACGGATCATACATACAGAATTGCGCGATCCTTATCGCGACTTCTAACCTATCTAGTCGTCGAGGAAGATGATGGTCGCGTTCTCCTCCGCATCCCGCGCCTCCTTCTCCTTCACGGCGGCGATGGCCGCCGCCTTGTCTTCTTCCTCCGCCCTCTTCTTGTCGGCATCGTCCTTGAGGGACGCGGCCAGCGCCTTCAAGAAGAGGGGGTCTTCCCCTTCCTCCGCCTCCTCCGCCTCCTCGCCGGCTGGCGGCGCGAATCCGCCGCTGGTGCTCGCCTCCCACGCCGCCTTCGACCGGCGGTTCCTCTCCCGGTCGGCGCGCCATTTGTTGAAGACGGGGCCGCTCATCGGTTTGAGCGGCGGATCCGCCTTGTACCAGAGCCCGCCCGGGGCGAACTCGCGGAGCGACGACGGCATGTACAGGGAGCCTCTGTACCTGCACGCCGCGCGCCGACTCCCGGCGGCGGACTGCTTGCACTGGAGCCGCCACGCCTCCTCGAGCGTGTCCGGCGCGCGGGATCGCTTCGATCCGCTCGCGGGCGACGCGGAACTGGTACGGCGTGAATACATGGCGAGCGGCGAAGAATCACCACCCTGCAATCAAGGCCAAGCACGCAGCATATGGCCTCTTCCTTACGTCTTTTGCCTGGTTTGTTGCCGGTCAACGCCCCTGCTGCTGGCCCTGATGCTCCTGGTCCTGTTTAAAGTTCAGCATTAAACTCTACTATACAACCGTGGTGGTCTTGTGATGTAGTACTCTTTTGATGCATTTGTGATGTAGTAGTAGTACTTTTTTTTGAACTGATATAGTACTATCTAAGAAAAGTACTCCCTCCGATTCACATTCTTTTTAGCACCAAGAAATATGGATCGGAGCGAGGGAGTAAATTAAACATGGCATCTCGTGCATGAAGCTTGACAGATTGATCGGGTTGGCTAGAACGGCTAAACAATGCTGCTCATTAGGCAAATGCATGCCATGTACGATAGTATACATCCAGTAAAGAAGTCTATACTGACATAAAAAAAGACTACATTGGGGATGAGAGTCAATTGGGGCATCTACAATACAGAAAATCTTGCTCGTAGTTGATTTTGGCTAAGAGGGTTTTGTGCCCATATTTGTATCTTGGTCAAATCCTAGGTTTGATACATGATTTGTCTAGTTTGTTGTTTAGACCTTGTTTATCAACTTGAATGCTTACTATATGACATAATAATACTATGTGCTTTGGTTTTCATTTTTTTGATTTTTTCTGAATTTTTATGCCCATTTGATCTTGGTCAAATCCTAGGCTTAACCAATATTTAAACAAGTTTAAAACATGAAAATGAAAAGGTAAGCCTGTATCCTTCTTAATTAGTCACTCCAAAATGAAGCTTTTGGGAAGGTTTTTGAAATTTCCATGTTTGAAATCCAAAACGACTTCTCTTCGTGCTTGACTTCATAAGACAAAGTTTAGGGCTAGGGGTAGAAACATGATTTTTCTGGTTTGAATATGTCTAGACCTTGTTTATCAACTTGAGTGCTTACTATATGACATAAGAAGGCTATATGCTTTGGTTTTTCATTTTTTTTGAAATTTTATGCCCATTTGAATCTTGATCAAATCCTAGGTACGGTTTGACCAAGATTTGAACAATTTTAAAACATGAAAATAAAAGGTAAGCCCGACCTGGATCCTTTAGTCACTCTAAAATGAAGCTTTTGGGGGGGTTCTTGAAATTTCCAAGTTTGAAACCCAAAACCACGTACTTCTCTTCATGCTTGACTACATAAGACATACAGAGTTTAGGGTTAGGGGTAGATACATGATTTTTCTTGTTTGAATATATCTAGACCTTGTTTATATCAACTTTAATGCTAACTATATGACATAAGAAAACTATGTGCTTTGGTTTTTAATTTTTCTGATTTTTTATTTTGATGCACATTTGAATCTTTGTCGATCAAATCCTAGGTTTGACCAAGATTTAAACAAGTATAAAACATGAAAATGAAAAGGGGAAGCATGTATCCTTCTTAGTCACTCTAAAATGAAGTTTTTGGGATGTTCTTGAAATTTTCATGTTTGAAACCCAAAACCACTTCTCTTCATGCTTGACTTCATAAGATATAGTTTAGGGGCTAGGGGATAGATACATGATTTGCCTAGGTTTGAATATGCATGTCCAAACCTTGTTTATCAACTTGAATGCTTAGTATATGACATAAGAAGACTATATGCTTTTGTTTTTCATTTTTCTGATTTTTTTTAAAATTTTATGCCCATTTGAATCTTTTGGTCAAATCCTTGGTTTAATTTGACACGGATTTAAACAAGTTTAAAATATGAAAATGAAAAGGTGGTAAGCAGGCATGGATCCTTCTTATATATATTAGTCACTCTAAAATGAAGCTTTTGGGAGGTTTTTGAAATTTCCTTGTTTGAAACCCAAAACCACTTCTCTTCATGTTGTTGACTTCATAAGATAGAGTTTAGGGGTTAGGGGTATAGATACATGATTTGTCTTGTTTGAATATGTGTCTAGACCTTGTTTATCAACTTTAATGCTTACTATATGACATAAGAACACTATGTGCTTTAATTTGGTTTTTAATTTTTATAATTTTTTTTGAATTTTGATGCACATTTTGAATCTTGGTCAAATCCTAGGTTTGACCGAGATTTGAACAAGTTTAAAACAAGAAAATAAAAGGTAAGCCCGCCAGACTGGATCCTTCTTAGTCACTCTATAATGAAGCTTTTAGGGGGGTTGTTGAAAATGTAAGCATGTATCCTTCTTAGTACGTCACACCACAATGAAGCTTTTGGGAGGGTTTTTTAAATGTCCATGTTTGAAACCCAAAACGACTTCTCTTCGTGCTTGACTTCATAATTAAGACAAAGTTTAGGGTTAGGGGTAGATACATGATTTTTCTGGTTTGAATATGTCTAGACTTTGTTTATCAACTTGAGTGCTTACTATATGGCATATATAAGAAGCTAGGCTATGTGCTTTGGTTTTTCATTTTTTTTGAATTTTTATGCCCATTTGAATCTTGGTCAAATCCTAGGTACGTACGGTTTGACCAAGATTTGAACATGTTTAAAACATGAAAATAAAAGGTAAGCATGGATCCTTCTTAGTCACTCTAAAATGAAGCTTTTGGGAGGTTTTTGAAATTTCCATGTTTGAAACCCAAAACCACTTCTCTTCATGCTTGGCTTCGTAAGATAGAGTTTAGGGTTTGGGGTAGATACGTACATGATTTTTCTAAGTATTTTTACGCCCATTTGAATCTTCGTCAAATCCTAAGTTTGACCAAGATTTGAACAAGTTTAAAACATGAAAATGAAAAGGGTAAGCCTGGATCCTTGTTTAGGGTTAGGGGGTAGATACATGATTTTTGTGGTTTGAATATGCCAGACCTTGTTTATCACCTTGAATGCTTACTATATGACATAGGAAGACGGTGTGCTTTTGTTTTTTTTTTTTTTTTGAATTTTTATGCCCATTTGAATCTTGGTCAAGTCATAGGTTTGACCAAGATTTAAACATGTTTAAAACATGAAAATGAAAAAGTAAGCCTGGATCCTTCTTAGTCACTCCAAAATGTACCAATTGATAAATGAGTTAACTTGGCTTCATGGAAAAAATAATGTCATGTAAATGATTTAACTTGGCTTTCGTACCCTTGAATCCATAGGAAACTTTGTATAAATGTAGTAGTATAATAATCAACCGAGTTTTTACATCAACAGGTCTGTCACTTACGTGTGGTGCCCATGCGTGAGGTCCCACACTTCAGTGAGCACAAGTCACGTGCAATAGGTACGCAAACTCCCAGCCATTTTCTTTGTCAAGAGAAGACGCATCAGGATGCGTATCGGAAGTATGTGGGTCCTTCTGGATCCTTCGGTTGTCCCTCTCACAAAAAAAAACTCTCTCATTCTCGGCCTCGCTCGACTCGCTCGCTCGCTCGCTCGCTCGCTCCTGCTCACTGACAAACCCTGCACAAAAGTCAACATCATCACACGAAAAAGGGGAGACACCATAATTCTCTCCCTTCTTCTCTCCTTCCGAGTGATCCCTCTTCCTCCGAGTTTCACTCGACGGGCAAACACACATGTGCTGCATAGTAATAATAAAAAAGTAGAAAAATCGACCTACGAATCTATGATTAAATAGGTTAAACTAGGGTTTTGCCCACTACTACAGATCAAGTTCAAAAATATCCAACTACTACTTCGATTTTGGGCTACTAATATAAAATTAAAATAAGTTGAACTAGTATTCCTCTAAAAAATCATTTTGGTATGCATTGTTTGATACTTTTCATAGCTATAGTGCATCACAAATTTATGATTTCATGCTTTGCTTTGCCAATTTCGATTTTTTCTAACCACCTTCTCTTTGATTTCAAATTTAGGTCAAACTATCGATGCCTACTATGTGTTCTACTTGAATTGGATGCAGCGTGCGCACATGTTTTGCCATTGTTTTGGGCTTCCACACATCTTTGGGGCATCCAAGTATTTAAGTTACCTTGTTTTTTTGAATTGTAATTCATACCCTTCCTCCCAATTTTTATGCCCATTTGAATCTTGGTCAAATCCTAAGTTTGACCAAGATTTGAACAAGTTTAAAACATGAAAATGAAAAGGTAAGCCTGAATCCTTCTTAGTCACTCTAAAATGAGAAGCTTTTGGGAGTTTTTTGAAATTTCCATGTTTGAAACCCAAAACCACTTCTCTTCATGCTTGACTTCATAAGACAGAGTTAATTTAGGGTTAGGGGGTAGATACATGATTTGTCTAGTTTGTTGTTTAGACCTTGTTTATCAACTTGAATGCTTACTATATGACATAATAATACTATGTGCTTTGGTTTTCATTTTTTTTTGATTTTTTCTGAATTTTTATGCCCATTTGATCTTGGTCAAATCCTAGGCTTAACCAATATTTAAACAAGTTTAAAACATGAAAATGAAAAGGTAAGCCTGTATCCTTCTTAATTAGTCACTCCAAAATGAAGCTTTTGGGAAGGTTTTTGAAATTTCCATGTTTGAAATCCAAAACGACTTCTCTTCGTGCTTGACTTCATAAGACAAAGTTTAGGGCTAGGGGTAGAAACATGATTTTTCTGGTTTGAATATGTCTAGACCTTGTTTATCAACTTGAGTGCTTACTATATGACATAAGAAGGCTATATGCTTTGGTTTTTCATTTTTTTGAAATTTTATGCCCATTTGAATCTTGATCAAATCCTAGGTACGGTTTGACCAAGATTTGAACAATTTTAAAACATGAAAATAAAAGGTAAGCCCGACCTGGATCCTTTAGTCACTCTAAAATGAAGCTTTTGGGGGTTTCTTGAAATTTCCAAGTTTGAAACCCAAAACCACGTACTTCTCTTCATGCTTGACTACATAAGACATACAGAGTTTAGGGTTAGGGGTAGATACATGATTTTTCTTGTTTGAATATATCTAGACCTTGTTTATATCAACTTTAATGCTAACTATATATGACATAAGAAAACTATGTGCTTTGGTTTTTAATTTTTCTGATTTTTTATTTTGATGCACATTTGAATCTTTGTCAAATCCTAGGTTTGACCAAGATTTAAACAAGTATAAAACATGAAAATGAAAAGGGGAAGCATGTATCCTTCTTAGTCACTCTAAAATGAAGTTTTTGGGATGTTCTTGAAATTTTCATGTTTGAAACCCAAAACCACTTCTCTTCATGCTTGACTTCATAAGATAGAGTTTAGGGTTAGGGGGTAGATACATGATTTGTCTAGTTTGTTGTTTAGACCTTGTTTATCAACTTGAATGCTTACTATATGACATAATAATACTATGTGCTTTGGTTTTCTTTTTTTTTTTGATTTTTTTGAATTTTTATGCCCATTTGATCTTGGTCAAATCCTAGGCTTAACCAATATTTAAACAAGTTTAAAACATGAAAATGAAAAGGTAAGCCTGTATCCTTCTTAATTAGTCACTCCAAAATGAAGCTTTTGGGAAGGTTTTTGAAATTTCCATGTTTGAAATCCAAAACGACTTCTCTTCGTGCTTGACTTCATAAGACAAAGTTTAGGGCTAGGGGTAGAAACATGATTTTTCTGGTTTGAATATGTCTAGACCTTGTTTATCAACTTGAGTGCTTACTATATGACATAAGAAGGCTATATGCTTTGGTTTTTCATTTTTTTTGAAATTTTATGCCCATTTGAATCTTGATCAAATCCTAGGTACGGTTTGACCAAGATTTGAACAATTTTAAAACATGAAAATAAAAGGTAAGCCCGACCTGGATCCTTTAATTAGTCACTCTAAAATGAAGCTTTGGGGGGTTCTTGAAATTTCCAAGTTTGAAACCCAAAACACGTACTTCTCTTCATGCTTGACTACATAAGACATACAGAGTTTAGGGTTAGGGGTAGATACATGATTTTTCTTGTTTGAATATATCTAGACCTTGTTTATATCAACTTTAATGCTAACTATATGACATAAGAAAACTATGTGCTTTGGTTTTTAATTTTTCTGATTTTTTATTTTGATGCACATTTGAATCTTTGTCGATCAAATCCTAGGTTTGACCAAGATTTAAACAAGTATAAAACATGAAAATGAAAAGGGGAAGCCTGTATCCTTCTTAGTCACTCTAAAATGAAGTTTTTGGGATGTTCTTGAAATTTTCATGTTTGAAACCCAAAACCACTTCTCTTCATGCTTGACTTCATAAGACAGAGTTTAGGGTTAGGGGGTAGATACATGATTTGTCTAGTTTGTTGTTTAGACCTTGTTTATCAACTTGAATGCTTACTATATGACATAATAATACTATGTGCTTTGGTTTTCATTTTTTTGATTTTTTCTGAATTTTTATGCCCATTTGATCTTGGTCAAATCCTAGGCTTAACCAATATTTAAACAAGTTTAAAACATGAAAATGAAAAGGTAAGCCTGTATCCTTCTTAATTAGTCACTCCAAAATGAAGCTTTTGGGAAGGTTTTTGAAATTTCCATGTTTGAAATCCAAAACGACTTCTCTTCGTGCTTGACTTCATAAGACAAAGTTTAGGGCTAGGGGTAGAAACATGATTTTTCTGGTTTGAATATGTCTAGACCTTGTTTATCAACTTGAGTGCTTACTATATGACATAAGAAGGCTATATGCTTTGGTTTTTCATTTTTTTGAAATTTTATGCCCATTTGAATCTTGATCAAATCCTAGGTACGGTTTGACCAAGATTTGAACAATTTTAAAACATGAAAATAAAAGGTAAGCCCGACCTGGATCCTTTAGTCACTCTAAAATGAAGCTTTTGGGGGGTTCTTGAAATTTCCAAGTTTGAAACCCAAAACCACGTACTTCTCTTCATGCTTGACTACATAAGACATACAGAGTTTAGGGTTAGGGGTAGATACATGATTTTTCTTGTTTGAATATATCTAGACCTTGTTTATATCAACTTTAATGCTAACTATATATGACATAAGAAAACTATGTGCTTTGGTTTTTAATTTTTCTGATTTTTTTATTTTGATGCACATTTGAATCTTTGTCGTCAAATCCTAGGTTTGACCAAGATTTAAACAAGTATAAAACATGAAAATGAAAAGGGGAAGCCTGTATCCTTCTTAGTCACTCTAAAATGAAGTTTTTGGGATGTTCTTGAAATTTTCATGTTTGAAACCCAAAACCACTTCTCTTCATGCTTGACTTCATAAGATATAGTTTAGGGGCTAGGGGATAGATACATGATTTGCCTAGTTTGAATATGTGTCCAGACCTTGTTTATCAACTTGAATGCTTACTATATGACATAATAATACTATGTGCTTTGGTTTTCTTTTTTTTTTTTTTCTGAATTTTTATGCCCATTTGATCTTGGTCAAATCCTAGGCTTAACCAATATTTAAACAAGTTTAAAACATGAAAATGAAAAGGTAAGCCTGTATCCTTCTTAATTAGTCACTCCAAAATGAAGCTTTTGGGAAGGTTTTTGAAATTTCCATGTTTGAAATCCAAAACGACTTCTCTTCGTGCTTGACTTCATAAGACAAAGTTTAGGGCTAGGGGTAGAAACATGATTTTTCTGGTTTGAATATGTCTAGACCTTGTTTATCAACTTGAGTGCTTACTATATGACATAAGAAGGCTATATGCTTTGGTTTTTCATTTTTTTTGAAATTTTATGCCCATTTGAATCTTGATCAAATCCTAGGTACGGTTTGACCAAGATTTGAACAATTTTAAAACATGAAAATAAAAGGTAAGCCCGACCTGGATCCTTTAGTCACTCTAAAATGAAGCTTTTGGGGGGTTCTTGAAATTTCCAAGTTTGAAACCCAAAACCACTTCTCTTCATGCTTGACTACATAAGACATACAGAGTTTAGGGTTAGGGGTAGATACATGATTTTTCTTGTTTGAATATATCTAGACCTTGTTTATATCAACTTTAATGCTAACTATATATATGACATAAGAAAACTATGTGCTTTGGTTTTTAATTTTTCTGATTTTTTATTTTGATGCACATTTGAATCTTTGTCGATCAAATCCTAGGTTTGACCAAGATTTAAACAAGTATAAAACATGAAAATGAAAAGGGGAAGCCTGTATCCTTCTTAGTCACTCTAAAATGAAGTTTTTGGGATGTTCTTGAAATTTTCATGTTTGAAACCCAAAACCACTTCTCTTCATGCTTGACTTCATAAGATATAGTTTAGGGGCTAGGGGATAGATACATGATTTGCCTAGGTTTGAATATGCATGTCCAAACCTTGTTTATCAACTTGAATGCTTACTATATGACATAAGAAGACTATATGCTTTTGTTTTTCATTTTTCTGATTTTTTTTAAAATTTTATGCCCATTTGAATCTTTTGGTCAAATCCTTGGTTTAATTTGACACGGATTTAAACAAGTTTAAAATATGAAAATGAAAAGGTGGTAAGCAGGCATGGATCCTTCTTATATATATTAGTCACTCTAAAATGAAGCTTTTGGGAGGTTTTTGAAATTTCCATGTTTGAAACCCAAAACCACTTCTCTTCATGCTTGGCTTCGTAAGATAGAGTTTAGGGTTTGGGGTAGATACGTACATGATTTTTCTAAGTATTTTTACGCCCATTTGAATCTTCGTCAAATCCTAAGTTTGACCAAGATTTGAACAAGTTTAAAACATGAAAATGAAAAGGGTAAGCCTGGATCCTTGTTTAGGGTTAGGGGGTAGATACATGATTTTTGTGGTTTGAATATGTCAGACCTTGTTTATCACCTTGCTTATATATGACATAGGAAGACGGCGTGCTTTTTGTTTTTTTTTTTTTTTTGAATTTTTATGCCCATTTGAATCTTGGTCAAGTCATAGGTTTGACCAAGATTTAAACATGTTTAAAACATGAAAATGAAAAAGTAAGCCTGGATCCTTCTTAGTCACTCCAAAATGTACCAATTGATAAATGAGTTAACTTGGCTTCATGGAAAAAATAATGTCATGTAAATGATTTAACTTGGCTTTCGTACCCTTGAATCCATAGGAAACTTTGTATAAATGTAGTAGTATAATAATCAACCGAGTTTTTACATCAACAGGTCTGTCACTTACGTGTGGTGCCCATGCGTGAGGTCCCACACTTCAGTGAGCACAAGTCACGTGCAATAGGTACGCAAACTCCCAGCCATTTTCTTTGTCAAGAGAAGACGCATCAGGATGCGTATTGGAAGTATGTGGGTCCTTCTGGATCCTTCGGTTGTCCCTCTCACAAAAAAAACAAATCTCTCTCATTCTCGGCCTCGCTCGACTCGCTCGCTCGCTCGCTCCTGCTCACTGACAAACCCTGCACAAAAGTCAACATCATCACACGAAAAAGGGGAGACACCATAATTCTCTCCCTTCTTCTCTCCTTCCGAGTGATCCCTCTTCCTCCGAGTTTCACTCGACGGGCAAACACACATGTGCTGCATAGTAATAATAAAAAAGTAGAAAAATCGACCTACGAATCTATGATTAAATAGGTTAAACTAGGGTTTTGCCCACTACTACAGATCAAGTTCAAAAATATCCAACTACTACTTCGATTTTGGGCTACTAATATAAAATTAAAATAAGTTGAACTAGTATTCCTCTAAAAAATCATTTTGGTATGCATTGTTTGATACTTTTCATAGCTATAGTGCATCACAAATTTATGATTTCATGCTTTGCTTTGCCAATTTCGATTTTTTCTAACCACCTTCTCTTTGATTTCAAATTTAGGTCAAACTATCGATGCCTACTATGTGTTCTACTTGAATTGGATGCAGCGTGCGCACATGTTTTGCCATTGTTTTGGGCTTCCACACATCTTTGGGGCATCCAAGTATTTAAGTTACCTTGTTTTTTTGAATTGTAATTCATACCCTTCCTCCCAATTTTTATGCCCATTTGAATCTTGGTCAAATCCTAAGTTTGACCAAGATTTGAACAAGTTTAAAACATGAAAATGAAAAGGTAAGCCTGAATCCTTCTTAGTCACTCTAAAATGAGAAGCTTTTGGGAGTTTTTGAAATTTCCATGTTTGAAACCCAAAACCACTTCTCTTCATGCTTGGCTTCGTAAGATAGAGTTTAGGGTTTGGGGTAGATACGTACATGATTTTTCTAAGTATTTTTACGCCCATTTGAATCTTCGTCAAATCCTAAGTTTGACCAAGATTTGAACAAGTTTAAAACATGAAAATGAAAAGGGTAAGCCTGGATCCTTGTTTAGGGTTAGGGGGTAGATACATGATTTTTGTGGTTTGAATATGGCAGACCTTGTTTATCACCTTGATATATGACATAGGAAGACGGCGTGCTTTTGTTTTTCTTTTTTTTTTTAATTTTTATGCCCATTTGAATCTTGGTCAAGTCATAGGTTTGACCAAGATTTAAACATGTTTAAAACATGAAAATGAAAAAGTAAGCCTGGATCCTTCTTAGTCACTCCAAAATGTACCAATTGATAAATGAGTTAACTTGGCTTCATGGAAAAAATAATGTCATGTAAATGATTTAACTTGGCTTTCGTACCCTTGAATCCATAGGAAACTTTGTATAAATGTAGTAGTATAATAATCAACCGAGTTTTTACATCAACAGGTCTGTCACTTACGTGTGGTGCCCATGCGTGAGGTCCCACACTTCAGTGAGCACAAGTCACGTGCAATAGGTACGCAAACTCCCAGCCATTTTCTTTGTCAAGAGAAGACGCATCAGGATGCGTATCGGAAGTATGTGGGTCCTTCTGGATCCTTCGGTTGTCCCTCTCACAAAAAAAACAAATCTCTCTCATTCTCGGCCTCGCTCGACTCGCTCGCTCGCTCGCTCCTGCTCACTGACAAACCCTGCACAAAAGTCAACATCATCACACGAAAAAGGGGAGACACCATAATTCTCTCCCTTCTTCTCTCCTTCCGAGTGATCCCTCTTCCTCCGAGTTTCACTCGACGGGCAAACACACATGTGCTGCATAGTAATAATAAAAAAGTAGAAAAATCGACCTACGAATCTATGATTAAATAGGTTAAACTAGGGTTTTGCCCACTACTACAGATCAAGTTCAAAAATATCCAACTACTACTTCGATTTTGGGCTACTAATATAAAATTAAAATAAGTTGAACTAGTATTCCTCTAAAAAATCATTTTGGTATGCATTGTTTGATACTTTTCATAGCTATAGTGCATCACAAATTTATGATTTCATGCTTTGCTTTGCCAATTTCGATTTTTTCTAACCACCTTCTCTTTGATTTCAAATTTAGGTCAAACTATCGATGCCTACTATGTGTTCTACTTGAATTGGATGCAGCGTGCGCACATGTTTTGCCATTGTTTTGGGCTTCCACACATCTTTGGGGCATCCAAGTATTTAAGTTACCTTGTTTTTTTGAATTGTAATTCATACCCTTCCTCCCAATTTTTATGCCCATTTGAATCTTGGTCAAATCCTAAGTTTGACCAAGATTTGAACAAGTTTAAAACATGAAAATGAAAAGGTAAGCCTGAATCCTTCTTAGTCACTCTAAAATGAGAAGCTTTTGGGAGTTTTTGAAATTTCCATGTTTGAAACCCAAAACCACTTCTCTTCATGCTTGACTTCATAAGACAGAGTTAATTTAGGGTTAGGGGGTAGATACATGATTTGTCTAGTTTGTTGTTTAGACCTTGTTTATCAACTTGAATGCTTACTATATGACATAATAATACTATGTGCTTTGGTTTTCATTTTTTTTTGATTTTTTCTGAATTTTTATGCCCATTTGATCTTGGTCAAATCCTAGGCTTAACCAATATTTAAACAAGTTTAAAACATGAAAATGAAAAGGTAAGCCTGTATCCTTCTTAATTAGTCACTCCAAAATGAAGCTTTTGGGAAGGTTTTTGAAATTTCCATGTTTGAAATCCAAAACGACTTCTCTTCGTGCTTGAATTCATAAGACAAAGTTTAGGGCTAGGGGTAGAAACATGATTTTTCTGGTTTGAATATGTCTAGACCTTGTTTATCAACTTGAGTGCTTACTATATGACATAAGAAGGCTATATGCTTTGGTTTTTCATTTTTTTGAAATTTTATGCCCATTTGAATCTTGATCAAATCCTAGGTACGGTTTGACCAAGATTTGAACAATTTTAAAACATGAAAATAAAAGGTAAGCCCGACCTGGATCCTTTAGTCACTCTAAAATGAAGCTTTTTGGGGGGTTCTTGAAATTTCCAAGTTTGAAACCCAAAACCACGTACTTCTCTTCATGCTTGACTACATAAGACATACAGAGTTTAGGGTTAGGGGTAGATACATGATTTTTCTTGTTTGAATATATCTAGACCTTGTTTATATCAACTTTAATGCTAACTATATATGACATAAGAAAACTATGTGCTTTGGTTTTTAATTTTTCTGATTTTTTATTTTGATGCACATTTGAATCTTTGTCGATCAAATCCTAGGTTTGACCAAGATTTAAACAAGTATAAAACATGAAAATGAAAAGGGGAAGCCTGTATCCTTCTTAGTCACTCTAAAATGAAGTTTTTGGGATGTTCTTGAAATTTTCATGTTTGAAACCCAAAACCACTTCTCTTCATGCTTGACTTCATAAGATATAGTTTAGGGGCTAGGGGATAGATACATGATTTGTCTAGTTTGTTGTTTAGACCTTGTTTATCAACTTGAATGCTTACTATATGACATAATAATACTATGTGCTTTGGTTTTCATTTTTTTTTTGATTTTTTCTGAATTTTTATGCCCATTTGATCTTGGTCAAATCCTAGGCTTAACCAATATTTAAACAAGTTTAAAACATGAAAATGAAAAGGTAAGCCTGTATCCTTCTTAATTAGTCACTCCAAAATGAAGCTTTTGGGAAGGTTTTTGAAATTTCCATGTTTGAAATCCAAAACGACTTCTCTTCGTGCTTGACTTCATAAGACAAAGTTTAGGGCTAGGGGTAGAAACATGATTTTTCTGGTTTGAATATGTCTAGACCTTGTTTATCAACTTGAGTGCTTACTATATGACATAAGAAGGCTATATGCTTTGGTTTTTCATTTTTTTGAAATTTTATGCCCATTTGAATCTTGATCAAATCCTAGGTACAGTTTGACCAAGATTTGAACAATTTTAAAACATGAAAATAAAAGGTAAGCCCGACCTGGATCCTTTAGTCACTCTAAAATGAAGCTTTTGGGGGGTTCTTGAAATTTCCAAGTTTGAAACCCAAAACCACGTACTTCTCTTCATGCTTGACTACATAAGACATACAGAGTTTAGGGTTAGGGGTAGATACATGATTTTTCTTGTTTGAATATATCTAGACCTTGTTTATATCAACTTTAATGCTAACTATATATATGACATAAGAAAACTATGTGCTTTGGTTTTTAATTTTTCTGATTTTTTATTTTGATGCACATTTGAATCTTTGTCGATCAAATCCTAGGTTTGACCAAGATTTAAACAAGTATAAAACATGAAAATGAAAAGGGGAAGCCTGTATCCTTCTTAGTCACTCTAAAATGAAGTTTTTGGGATGTTCTTGAAATTTTCATGTTTGAAACCCAAAACCACTTCTCTTCATGCTTGACTTCATAAGATATAGTTTAGGGGCTAGGGGATAGATACATGATTTGCCTAGGTTTGAATATGCATGTCCAAACCTTGTTTATCAACTTGAATGCTTACTATATGACATAAGAAGACTATATGCTTTTGTTTTTCATTTTTCTGATTTTTTTAAAATTTTATGCCCATTTGAATCTTTTGGTCAAATCCTTGGTTTAATTTGACACGGATTTAAACAAGTTTAAAATATGAAAATGAAAAGGTGGTAAGCAGGCATGGATCCTTCTTATATATATTAGTCACTCTAAAATGAAGCTTTTGGGAGGTTTTTGAAATTTCCATGTTTGAAACCCAAAACCACTTCTCTTCATGCTTGGCTTCGTAAGATAGAGTTTAGGGTTTGGGGTAGATACGTACATGATTTTTCTAAGTATTTTTACGCCCATTTGAATCTTCGTCAAATCCTAAGTTTGACCAAGATTTGAACAAGTTTAAAACATGAAAATGAAAAGGGTAAGCCTGGATCCTTGTTTAGGGTTAGGGGGTAGATACATGATTTTTGTGGTTTGAATATGCCAGACCTTGTTTATCACCTTGAATGCTTACTATATGACATAGGAAGACGGTGTGCTTTTTTTTTTTTTTTTTGAATTTTTATGCCCATTTGAATCTTGGTCAAGTCATAGGTTTGACCAAGATTTAAACATGTTTAAAACATGAAAATGAAAAAGTAAGCCTGGATCCTTCTTAGTCACTCCAAAATGTACCAATTGATAAATGAGTTAACTTGGCTTCATGGAAAAAATAATGTCATGTAAATGATTTAACTTGGCTTTCGTACCCTTGAATCCATAGGAAACTTTGTATAAATGTAGTAGTATAATAATCAACCGAGTTTTTACATCAACAGGTCTGTCACTTACGTGTGGTGCCCATGCGTGAGGTCCCACACTTCAGTGAGCACAAGTCACGTGCAATAGGTACGCAAACTCCCAGCCATTTTCTTTGTCAAGAGAAGACGCATCAGGATGCGTATTGGAAGTATGTGGGTCCTTCTGGATCCTTCGGTTGTCCCTCTCACAAAAAAAACAAATCTCTCTCATTCTCGGCCTCGCTCGACTCGCTCGCTCGCTCGCTCCTGCTCACTGACAAACCCTGCACAAAAGTCAACATCATCACACGAAAAAGGGGAGACACCATAATTCTCTCCCTTCTTCTCTCCTTCCGAGTGATCCCTCTTCCTCCGAGTTTCACTCGACGGGCAAACACACATGTGCTGCATAGTAATAATAAAAAAGTAGAAAAATCGACCTACGAATCTATGATTAAATAGGTTAAACTAGGGTTTTGCCCACTACTACAGATCAAGTTCAAAAATATCCAACTACTACTTCGATTTTGGGCTACTAATATAAAATTAAAATAAGTTGAACTAGTATTCCTCTAAAAAATCATTTTGGTATGCATTGTTTGATACTTTTCATAGCTATAGTGCATCACAAATTTATGATTTCATGCTTTGCTTTGCCAATTTCGATTTTTTCTAACCACCTTCTCTTTGATTTCAAATTTAGGTCAAACTATCGATGCCTACTATGTGTTCTACTTGAATTGGATGCAGCGTGCGCACATGTTTTGCCATTGTTTTGGGCTTCCACACATCTTTGGGGCATCCAAGTATTTAAGTTACCTTGTTTTTTTGAATTGTAATTCATACCCTTCCTCCCAATTTTTATGCCCATTTGAATCTTGGTCAAATCCTAAGTTTGACCAAGATTTGAACAAGTTTAAAACATGAAAATGAAAAGGTAAGCCTGAATCCTTCTTAGTCACTCTAAAATGAGAAGCTTTTGGGAGGTTTTTGAAATTTCCATGTTTGAAACCCAAAACCACTTCTCTTCATGCTTGGCTTCGTAAGATAGAGTTTAGGGTTTGGGGTAGATACGTACATGATTTTTCTAAGTATTTTTACGCCCATTTGAATCTTCGTCAAATCCTAAGTTTGACCAAGATTTGAACAAGTTTAAAACATGAAAATGAAAAGGGTAAGCCTGGATCCTTGTTTAGGGTTAGGGGGTAGATACATGATTTTTGTGGTTTGAATATGCCAGACCTTGTTTATCACCTTGAATGCTTACTATATGACATAGGAAGACGGTGTGCTTTTGTTTTTCTTTTTTTTTTTGAATTTTTATGCCCATTTGAATCTTGGTCAAGTCATAGGTTTGACCAAGATTTAAACATGTTTAAAACATGAAAATGAAAAAGTAAGCCTGGATCCTTCTTAGTCACTCCAAAATGTACCAATTGATAAATGAGTTAACTTGGCTTCATGGAAAAAATAATGTCATGTAAATGATTTAACTTGGCTTTCGTACCCTTGAATCCATAGGAAACTTTGTATAAATGTAGTAGTATAATAATCAACCGAGTTTTTACATCAACAGGTCTGTCACTTACGTGTGGTGCCCATGCGTGAGGTCCCACACTTCAGTGAGCACAAGTCACGTGCAATAGGTACGCAAACTCCCAGCCATTTTCTTTGTCAAGAGAAGACGCATCAGGATGCGTATCGGAAGTATGTGGGTCCTTCTGGATCCTTCGGTTGTCCCTCTCACAAAAAAAAAATCTCTCTCATTCTCGGCCTCGCTCGACTCGCTCGCTCGCTCGCTCCTCCTGCTCACTGACAAACCCTGCACAAAAGTCAACATCATCACACGAAAAAGGGGAGACACCATAATTCTCTCCCTTCTTCTCTCCTTCCGAGTGATCCCTCTTCCTCCGAGTTTCACTCGACGGGCAAACACACATGTGCTGCATAGTAATAATAAAAAAGTAGAAAAATCGACCTACGAATCTATGATTAAATAGGTTAAACTAGGGTTTTGCCCACTACTACAGATCAAGTTCAAAAATATCCAACTACTACTTCGATTTTGGGCTACTAATATAAAATTAAAATAAGTTGAACTAGTATTCCTCTAAAAAATCATTTTGGTATGCATTGTTTGATACTTTTCATAGCTATAGTGCATCACAAATTTATGATTTCATGCTTTGCTTTGCCAATTTCGATTTTTTCTAACCACCTTCTCTTTGATTTCAAATTTAGGTCAAACTATCGATGCCTACTATGTGTTCTACTTGAATTGGATGCAGCGTGCGCACATGTTTTGCCATTGTTTTGGGCTTCCACACATCTTTGGGGCATCCAAGTATTTAAGTTACCTTGTTTTTTTGAATTGTAATTCATACCCTTCCTCCCAATTTTTATGCCCATTTGAATCTTGGTCAAATCCTAAGTTTGACCAAGATTTGAACAAGTTTAAAACATGAAAATGAAAAGGTAAGCCTGAATCCTTCTTAGTCACTCTAAAATGAGAAGCTTTTGGGAGTTTTTGAAATTTCCATGTTTGAAACCCAAAACCACTTCTCTTCATGCTTGACTTCATAAGACAGAGTTTAGGGTTAGGGGTAGATACATGATTTGTCTAGTTTGTTGTTTAGACCTTGTTTATCAACTTGAATGCTTACTATATGACATAATAATACTATGTGCTTTGGTTTTCATTTTTTTTGATTTTTTCTGAATTTTTATGCCCATTTGATCTTGGTCAAATCCTAGGCTTAACCAATATTTAAACAAGTTTAAAACATGAAAATGAAAAGGTAAGCCTGTATCCTTCTTAATTAGTCACTCCAAAATGAAGCTTTTGGGAAGGTTTTTGAAATTTCCATGTTTGAAATCCAAAACGACTTCTCTTCGTGCTTGACTTCATAAGACAAAGTTTAGGGCTAGGGGTAGAAACATGATTTTTCTGGTTTGAATATGTCTAGACCTTGTTTATCAACTTGAGTGCTTACTATATGACATAAGAAGGCTATATGCTTTGGTTTTTCATTTTTTTGAAATTTTATGCCCATTTGAATCTTGATCAAATCCTAGGTACGGTTTGACCAAGATTTGAACAATTTTAAAACATGAAAATAAAAGGTAAGCCCGCCAGACTCCTTTAGTCACTCTAAAATGAAGCTTTTGGGGGGTTCTTGAAATTTCCAAGTTTGAAACCCAAAACCACGTACTTCTCTTCATGCTTGACTACATAAGACATACAGAGTTTAGGGTTAGGGGTAGATACATGATTTTTCTTGTTTGAATATATCTAGACCTTGTTTATATCAACTTTAATGCTAACTATATATGACATAAGAAAACTATGTGCTTTGGTT
Source organism: Lolium multiflorum (assembly GCA_030979885.1). Lineage (NCBI taxonomy): Eukaryota > Viridiplantae > Streptophyta > Magnoliopsida > Poales > Poaceae > Lolium > Lolium multiflorum. Next base: position 120,634 of record JAUUTY010000219.1, on the reverse strand, counting down.
TTTAATTTTTCTGATTTTTTATTTTGATGCACATTTGAATCTTTGTCGATCAAATCCTAGGTTTGACCAAGATTTAAACAAGTATAAAACATGAAAATGAAAAGGGGAAGCCTGTATCCTTCTTAGTCACTCTAAAATGAAGTTTTTGGGATGTTCTTGAAATTTTCATGTTTGAAACCCAAAACCACTTCTCTTCATGCTTGACTTCATAAGATATAGTTTAGGGGCTAGGGGATAGATACATGATTTGTCTAGTTTGTTGTTTAGACCTTGTTTATCAACTTGAATGCTTACTATATGACATAATAATACTATGTGCTTTGGTTTTCATTTTTTTTTGATTTTTTCTGAATTTTTATGCCCATTTGATCTTGGTCAAATCCTAGGCTTAACCAATATTTAAACAAGTTTAAAACATGAAAATGAAAAGGTAAGCCTGTATCCTTCTTAATTAGTCACTCCAAAATGAAGCTTTTGGGAAGGTTTTTGAAATTTCCATGTTTGAAATCCAAAACGACTTCTCTTCGTGCTTGACTTCATAAGACAAAGTTTAGGGCTAGGGGTAGAAACATGATTTTTCTGGTTTGAATATGTCTAGACCTTGTTTATCAACTTGAGTGCTTACTATATGACATAAGAAGGCTATATGCTTTGGTTTTTCATTTTTTTGAAATTTTATGCCCATTTGAATCTTGATCAAATCCTAGGTACGGTTTGACCAAGATTTGAACAATTTTAAAACATGAAAATAAAAGGTAAGCCCGACCTGGATCCTTTAGTCACTCTAAAATGAAGCTTTTGGGGGGTTCTTGAAATTTCCAAGTTTGAAACCCAAAACCACTTCTCTTCATGCTTGACTACATAAGACATACAGAGTTTAGGGTTAGGGGTAGATACATGATTTTTCTTGTTTGAATATATCTAGACCTTGTTTATATCAACTTTAATGCTAACTATATATGACATAAGAAAACTATGTGCTTTGGTTTTTAATTTTTCTGATTTTTTATTTTGATGCACATTTGAATCTTTGTCGATCAAATCCTAGGTTTGACCAAGATTTAAACAAGTATAAAACATGAAAATGAAAAGGGGAAGCCTGTATCCTTCTTAGTCACTCTAAAATGAAGTTTTTGGGATGTTCTTGAAATTTTCATGTTTGAAACCCAAAACCACTTCTCTTCATGCTTGACTTCATAAGATATAGTTTAGGGGCTAGGGGATAGATACATGATTTGCCTAGGTTTGAATATGCATGTCCAAACCTTGTTTATCAACTTGAATGCTTAGTATATGACATAAGAAGACTATATGCTTTTGTTTTTCATTTTTCTGATTTTTTTAAAATTTTATGCCCATTTGAATCTTTTGGTCAAATCCTTGGTTTAATTTGACACGGATTTAAACAAGTTTAAAATATGAAAATGAAAAGGTGGTAAGCAGGCATGGATCCTTCTTATATATATTAGTCACTCTAAAATGAAGCTTTTGGGAGGTTTTTGAAATTTCCATGTTTGAAACCCAAAACCACTTCTCTTCATGCTTGGCTTCGTAAGATAGAGTTTAGGGTTTGGGGTAGATACGTACATGATTTTTCTAAGTATTTTTACGCCCATTTGAATCTTCGTCAAATCCTAAGTTTGACCAAGATTTGAACAAGTTTAAAACATGAAAATGAAAAGGGTAAGCCTGGATCCTTGTTTAGGGTTAGGGGGTAGATACATGATTTTTGTGGTTTGAATATGGCAGACCTTGTTTATCACCTTGAATGCTTACTATATGACATAGGAAGACGGTGTGCTTTTGTTTTTCTTTTTTTTTTGAATTTTTATGCCCATTTGAATCTTGGTCAAGTCATAGGTTTGACCAAGATTTAAACATGTTTAAAACATGAAAATGAAAAAGTAAGCCTGGATCCTTCTTAGTCACTCCAAAATGTACCAATTGATAAATGAGTTAACTTGGCTTCATGGAAAAAATAATGTCATGTAAATGATTTAACTTGGCTTTCGTACCCTTGAATCCATAGGAAACTTTGTATAAATGTAGTAGTATAATAATCAACCGAGTTTTTACATCAACAGGTCTGTCACTTACGTGTGGTGCCCATGCGTGAGGTCCCACACTTCAGTGAGCACAAGTCACGTGCAATAGGTACGCAAACTCCCAGCCATTTTCTTTGTCAAGAGAAGACGCATCAGGATGCGTATCGGAAGTATGTGGGTCCTTCTGGATCCTTCGGTTGTCCCTCTCACAAAAAAAAATCTCTCTCATTCTCGGCCTCGCTCGACTCGCTCGCTCGCTCGCTCCTGCTCACTGACAAACCCTGCACAAAAGTCAACATCATCACACGAAAAAGGGGAGACACCATAATTCTCTCCCTTCTTCTCTCCTTCCGAGTGATCCCTCTTCCTCCGAGTTTCACTCGACGGGCAAACACACATGTGCTGCATAGTAATAATAAAAAAGTAGAAAAATCGACCTACGAATCTATGATTAAATAGGTTAAACTAGGGTTTTGCCCACTACTACAGATCAAGTTCAAAAATATCCAACTACTACTTCGATTTTGGGCTACTAATATAAAATTAAAATAAGTTGAACTAGTATTCCTCTAAAAAATCATTTTGGTATGCATTGTTTGATACTTTTCATAGCTATAGTGCATCACAAATTTATGATTTCATGCTTTGCTTTGCCAATTTCGATTTTTTCTAACCACCTTCTCTCTGATTTCAAATTTAGGTCAAACTATCGATGCCTACTATGTGTTCTACTTGAATTGGATGCAGCGTGCGCACATGTTTTGCCATTGTTTTGGGCTTCCACACATCTTTGGGGCATCCAAGTATTTAAGTTACCTTGTTTTTTTGAATTGTAATTCATACCCTTCCTCCCAATTTTTATGCCCATTTGAATCTTGGTCAAATCCTAAGTTTGACCAAGATTTGAACAAGTTTAAAACATGAAAATGAAAAGGTAAGCCTGAATCCTTCTTAGTCACTCTAAAATGAGAAGCTTTTGGGAGTTTTTTGAAATTTCCATGTTTGAAACCCAAAACCACTTCTCTTCATGCTTGACTTCATAAGACAGAGTTAATTTAGGGTTAGGGGGTAGATACATGATTTGTCTAGTTTGTTGTTTAGACCTTGTTTATCAACTTGAATGCTTACTATATGACATAATAATACTATGTGCTTTGGTTTTCATTTTTTTGATTTTTTCTGAATTTTTATGCCCATTTGATCTTGGTCAAATCCTAGGCTTAACCAATATTTAAACAAGTTTAAAACATGAAAATGAAAAGGTAAGCCTGTATCCTTCTTAATTAGTCACTCCAAAATGAAGCTTTTGGGAAGGTTTTTGAAATTTCCATGTTTGAAATCCAAAACGACTTCTCTTCGTGCTTGAATTCATAAGACAAAGTTTAGGGCTAGGGGTAGAAACATGATTTTTCTGGTTTGAATATGTCTAGACCTTGTTTATCAACTTGAGTGCTTACTATATGACATAAGAAGGCTATATGCTTTGGTTTTTCATTTTTTTGAAATTTTATGCCCATTTGAATCTTGATCAAATCCTAGGTACAGTTTGACCAAGATTTGAACAATTTTAAAACATGAAAATAAAAGGTAAGCCCGACCTGGATCCTTTAGTCACTCTAAAATGAAGCTTTTGGGGGGTTCTTGAAATTTCCAAGTTTGAAACCCAAAACCACGTACTTCTCTTCATGCTTGACTACATAAGACATACAGAGTTTAGGGTTAGGGGTAGATACATGATTTTTCTTGTTTGAATATATCTAGACCTTGTTTATATCAACTTTAATGCTAACTATATATATGACATAAGAAAACTATGTGCTTTGGTTTTTAATTTTTCTGATTTTTTATTTTGATGCACATTTGAATCTTTGTCGATCAAATCCTAGGTTTGACCAAGATTTAAACAAGTATAAAACATGAAAATGAAAAGGGGAAGCCTGTATCCTTCTTAGTCACTCTAAAATGAAGTTTTTGGGATGTTCTTGAAATTTTCATGTTTGAAACCCAAAACCACTTCTCTTCATGCTTGACTTCATAAGATATAGTTTAGGGGCTAGGGGATAGATACATGATTTGTCTAGTTTGTTGTTTAGACCTTGTTTATCAACTTGAATGCTTACTATATGACATAATAATACTATGTGCTTTGGTTTTCATTTTTTTTGATTTTTTCTGAATTTTTATGCCCATTTGATCTTGGTCAAATCCTAGGCTTAACCAATATTTAAACAAGTTTAAAACATGAAAATGAAAAGGTAAGCCTGTATCCTTCTTAATTAGTCACTCCAAAATGAAGCTTTTGGGAAGGTTTTTGAAATTTCCATGTTTGAAATCCAAAACGACTTCTCTTCGTGCTTGACTTCATAAGACAAAGTTTAGGGCTAGGGGTAGAAACATGATTTTTCTGGTTTGAATATGTCTAGACCTTGTTTATCAACTTGAGTGCTTACTATATGACATAAGAAGGCTATATGCTTTGGTTTTTCATTTTTTTTGAAATTTTATGCCCATTTGAATCTTGATCAAATCCTAGGTACGGTTTGACCAAGATTTGAACAATTTTAAAACATGAAAATAAAAGGTAAGCCCGACCTGGATCCTTTAATTAGTCACTCTAAAATGAAGCTTTTGGGGGGTTCTTGAAATTTCCAAGTTTGAAACCCAAAACCACGTACTTCTCTTCATGCTTGACTACATAAGACATACAGAGTTTAGGGTTAGGGGTAGATACATGATTTTTCTTGTTTGAATATATCTAGACCTTGTTTATATCAACTTTAATGCTAACTATATGACATAAGAAAACTATGTGCTTTGGTTTTTAATTTTTCTGATTTTTTATTTTGATGCACATTTGAATCTTTGTCGATCAAATCCTAGGTTTGACCAAGATTTAAACAAGTATAAAACATGAAAATGAAAAGGGGAAGCCTGTATCCTTCTTAGTCACTCTAAAATGAAGTTTTTGGGATGTTCTTGAAATTTTCATGTTTGAAACCCAAAACCACTTCTCTTCATGCTTGACTTCATAAGATATAGTTTAGGGGCTAGGGGATAGATACATGATTTGCCTAGGTTTGAATATGCATGTCCAAACCTTGTTTATCAACTTGAATGCTTAGTATATGACATAAGAAGACTATATGCTTTTGTTTTTCATTTTTCTGATTTTTTTTAAAATTTTATGCCCATTTGAATCTTTTGGTCAAATCCTTGGTTTAATTTGACACGGATTTAAACAAGTTTAAAATATGAAAATGAAAAGGTGGTAAGCAGGCATGGATCCTTCTTATATATATTAGTCACTCTAAAATGAAGCTTTTGGGAGGTTTTTGAAATTTCCATGTTTGAAACCCAAAACCACTTCTCTTCATGTTGTTGACTTCATAAGATAGAGTTTAGGGGTTAGGGGTATAGATACATGATTTGTCTTGTTTGAATATGTGTCTAGACCTTGTTTATCAACTTTAATGCTTACTATATGACATAAGAACACTATGTGCTTTAATTTGGTTTTTAATTTTTATAATTTTTTTTGAATTTTGATGCACATTTTGAATCTTGGTCAAATCCTAGGTTTGACCGAGATTTGAACAAGTTTAAAACAAGAAAATAAAAGGTAAGCCCGCCAGACTGGATCCTTCTTAGTCACTCTATAATGAAGCTTTTAGGGGGGTTGTTGAAAATGTAAGCATGTATCCTTCTTAGTACGTCACACCACAATGAAGCTTTTGGGAGGGTTTTTTAAATGTCCATGTTTGAAACCCAAAATGACTTCTCTTCGTGCTTGACTTCATAATTAAGACAAAGTTTAGGGTTAGGGGTAGATACATGATTTTTCTGGTTTGAATATGTCTAGACTTTGTTTATCAACTTGAGTGCTTACTATATGGCATATATAAGAAGCTAGGCTATGTGCTTTGGTTTTTCATTTTTTTTGAATTTTTATGCCCATTTGAATCTTGGTCAAATCCTAGGTACGTACGGTTTGACCAAGATTTGAACATGTTTAAAACATGAAAATAAAAGGTAAGCATGGATCCTTCTTAGTCACTCTAAAATGAAGCTTTTGGGAGGTTTTTGAAATTTCCATGTTTGAAACCCAAAACCACTTCTCTTCATGTTGTTGACTTCATAAGATAGAGTTTAGGGGTTAGGGGTATAGATACATGATTTGTCTTGTTTGAATATGTGTCAAGACCTTGTTTATCAACTTTAATGCTTACTATATGACATAAGAACACTATGTGCTTTAATTTGGTTTTTAATTTTTTTTTTTTTTATTTTGATGCACATTTTGAATCTTTGTCAAATCCTAGGTTTGACCAAGATTTAAACAAGTATAAAACATGAAAATGAAAAGGGAAGCCTGTATCCTTTCTTAGTCACTCTAAAATGAAGTTTTTGGGATGTTCTTGAAATTTTCATGTTTGAAACCCAAAACCACTTCTCTTCATGCTTGACTTCATAAGATATAGTTTAGGGGCTAGGGGATAGATACATGATTTGCCTAGGTTTGAATATGCATGTCCAAACCTTGTTTATCAACTTGAATGCTTACTATATGACATAAGAAGACTATATGCTTTTGTTTTTCATTTTTCTGATTTTTTTTAAATTTTATGCCCATTTGAATCTTTTGGTCAAATCCTTGGTTTAATTTGACACGGATTTAAACAAGTTTAAAATATGAAAATGAAAAGGTGGTAAGCAGGCATGGATCCTTCTTATATATATTAGTCACTCTAAAATGAAGCTTTTGGGAGGTTTTTGAAATTTCCATGTTTGAAACCCAAAACCACTTCTCTTCATGTTGTTGACTTCATAAGATAGAGTTTAGGGGTTAGGGGTATAGATACATGATTTGTCTTGTTTGAATATGTGTCAAGACCTTGTTTATCAACTTTAATGCTTACTATATGACATAAGAACACTATGTGCTTTAATTTGGTTTTTAATTTTTATATTTTTTTGAATTTTGATGCACATTTTGAATCTTGGTCAAATCCTAGGTTTGACCGAGATTTGAACAAGTTTAAAACAAGAAAATAAAAGGTAAGCCCGCCAGACTGGATCCTTCTTAGTCACTCTATAATGAAGCTTTTAGGGGGGTTGTTGAAAATGTAAGCATGTATCCTTCTTAGTACGTCACACCACAATGAAGCTTTTGGGAGGGTTTTTGAAATGTCCATGTTTGAAACCCAAAACGACTTCTCTTCGTGCTTGACTTCATAATTAAGACAAAGTTTAGGGTTAGGGGTAGATACATGATTTTTCTGGTTTGAATATGTCTAGACTTTGTTTATCAACTTGAGTGCTTACTATATCAAGTTGTGTCTGAGTCGAGTCAATGTTGAGTCGTTGAGTCACCTAGTATTATTATTATGGTGGTGTACTTGTGTTCATGTACTTGTTTCAGACAGGTATTGCTGTTTTGGTGAAGGAGACATGCATCATCCATTTTTGGTGGGGTTAATTGGTTCTAGGGTTAATTGGTTCTATGCCACTCCTCAATTCACAAGTTGTGTTTATGCCATTCCAAAAACTGAAGTTGTGTTTATGCCACTCTCAATTCTCAATACCCCCTTCTATGCCATTTTCAACAATACAACATGAAAACGGTTCAATAAATAGTCGTATTTCAGTTTATACTTTCGTATTGACCAAAATAAACCTGTGTTCAGATTTGGAGCGACTTTTGGGTGTTTCGGGCACACAAGAAATCCAAAATTTTCAAATTCTGGCAAAAATTAGAACTTCTCAGAAAAATCTATTTTTTTATAGGAAATCAAAAACACTGAAACGAGTATACTATTTTAATTTGAGCCATTTATGTGCAGATTTGCATAAAAAGGCTGACATTTTCTGTTCTGTCTAGAAATTGGTAAAATTTTGTCCAAAAAATCAAACTTCTTCGAAAAATCTGATAATTTTACAGAATGTCAAGAACACTAATATGAGTCATCCAAGTATTTAAGTTACCTTGTTTTTTTTGAATTGTAATTCATACCCTTCCTCCCAATTTTTATGCCCATTTGAATCTTGGTCAAATCCTAAGTTTGACCAAGATTTGAACAAGTTTAAAACATGAAAATGAAAAGGTGAGCATGAATCCTTCTTAGTCACTCTAAAATGAGAAGCTTTTGGGAGTTTTTTGAAATTTCCATGTTTGAAACCCAAAACCACTTCTCTTCATGCTTGACTTCATAAGACAGAGTTTAGGGTTGGGGGTAGATACATGATTTGTCTGGTTTGTTGTTTAGACCTTGTTTATCAACTTGAATGCTTACTATATGACATAATAATACTATGTGCTTTGATTTTCATTTTTTTGATTTTTTCTGAATTTTTATGCCCATTTGATCTTGGTCAAATCATAGGTTTAACCAATATTTAAACAAGTTTATAACATGAAAATGAAAAGGTAAGCCTGCATCCTTCTTAGTCACTCCAAAATGTACCAATTGATAAATGAAACTTGGCTTCATATATATTCAAGTAGACATGTGTCATTCCAATCCTATGCCTTTCCTATTCCACTTTTCCTATCCTTTGTGGATGCTCTTAGTCACTCCAAAATGAAAGCTTACATATACTCTTGGAATACTGTTTTGGGTGATTTGTCATTCAAAAATTTGGTATCATTCGGATCGGAGGAAGTATAGTTGGAGATGAATGGCCCACCAAGTCTCTGCCTCGAAGTTTGCTCTTTGACCAGATAAGTATTACTACTCGCGAGGTGCCGAGGAGACGGGGAGGCCAAATTTAAGGACTAACCTTTGCTCTTGCCGTCTTCCTCAGTTCACCACTTTGTTTACCTCTTGGAATACTACTTCGCCACCATGACCGGGAGCAAGTCTCGCCACAGAAGGGCTCGTGCGGCTGCGGCGAAGCTGAGGGAATCCCAGCAATGGCGTCCCTGTGCTGCTGTCGAGGTGCCTTCTGCGCAAGAGTCTTCAAGGGCGTCGCAGCCCGCGACTGCTACCTTCAGGCGATCCTCCGTTCTTGCGCATCTTTCTATGTCTTTCACAACTTATCATCCCCTCCTTTTCTTACCTTCTCTCAATCGTATATTCAGGTCGGGCGGCCTTAGTTTTCCCGCAGCCCTCCTGCCTGCGGAAACATCTTCCACGGAGCCAAGTTCTCAAAGCAGCGAGGTATAGACATTCGTGCAAATTGGGATTCCCATTTTCTCTTTCTTGGTACTTCTCTGGGTACACTTCTGATTTTGTGCTCCATCCCCATCTGATAGAAGCCCCGCTACGAGATCGGGCCCATTTTAGAAATGGTTATGGGCGATTTCTGCGTCGAGACGGCGGACAGAAGCGCCCTCGCCGATGAGTGCATGAGACTTTATTCTGAGCTCGCCACTGAGAAGATCCGGATTCGCATTCTCGACGATATCGCCATGAAATCGTTCACTGCGAGTAATGAGATCCAGCGGCGGAGCCTCGGCCAGGCGGAGACCATGGACAAACTCGCCGGACTGATCCTGAACCTCACGGTTAGGACGGACAAACTAGAGGCCGAGCTGTCACAGGAGAAGGCTCTCAACTCCGAGCTGAAGCGTCAAGCAGGCTCAAGGTAGATCTTGACCAGGTCACTGTGTACCACTAGCTGCAATCCTTGATGACTGTTGTGTCACCTGGCTTCCGAGTTTCTGAAGGTTAATTTTCGAAATTTTGTTCGTAAAATTGGCCTGTGGAAATGTAAACAAACTAGTACTCTTACTTTATTATATTAGTACTTGTGTCAATGTAGTAGTTGTGTCTGAGTCGAGTCAATGTTGAGTCGTTGAGTCACCTAGTATTATTATTATGGTGGTGTACTTGTGTTCATGTACTTGTTTCAGACAGGTATTGCTGTTTTGGTGAAGGAGACATGCATCACCCATTTTTGGTGGGGTTAATTGGTTCTAGGATTAATTGGTTCTATGCCACTCCTCAGTTCACAAGTTGTGTTTATGCCATTCCAAAAACTGAAGTTGTGTTTATGCCACTCTCAATTCTCAATACCCCCTTCTATGCCATTTTCAACAATACAACATGAAAACGGTTCAATAAATAGTCGTATTTCAGTTTATACTTTCGTATTGACCAAAATAATCCTGTGTTCAGATTTGGAGCGACTTTTGGGTGTTTCGGGCACACAAGAAATCCAAAATTTTCAAATTCTGGCAAAAATTAGAACTTCTCAGGAAAATCTATTTTTTTATAGGAAATCAAAAACACTGAAACGAGTATACTGTTTTAATTTGAGCCATTTATGTGCAGATTTGCATAAAAAGACTGACATTTTCTGTTCTGTCTAGAAATTGGTAAAATTTTGTCCAAAAAAACAAACTTCGAAAAATCTGATAATTTTACAGAATGTCAAGAACACTAATATGAGTCTACTATTCTAATATGAGCCATTTCTGGGCACATATGATCCATTAAACATAGGTGCAAAGTACGGTCCAGATTATCTGAGAGTATGTACAAGTAGTAAGAGAAGTCGTTTTGGGTTTCAAACATGGAAATTTCAAGAACATCCCAAAAAGCTTCATTTTAGAGTGAGTAAGAAGGATCCAGGCTTACCTTTTCATTTTCATGTTTTAAACTTGTTTAAATCTTGGTCAAACCTAGGATTTGACCAAGATTCAAATGGGCAGAAAATTAAAAAAATCATAAAAATGAAAAACCAAAGTACATAGTCTTCTTATGTCATATAGTAAGCATTCAAGTTGATAAACAAGGTCTAGACATATTCAAACCATACAAATCATGTATCTACCCCCTAACCCTAAACTCTGTCTTATGAAGTCAAGCAAGAAGAGAAGTGGTTTTGGGTTTCAAACATGGAAATTTCAAAAACCTCTTAAAAATTCATTTTAGAGTGACTAAGAAGGATATGATGCAGGCTTCCCTTTTCATTTTCTTGTCTTAAACTTGTTTAAATCTTGGTCAAACCTAAGATTTGACCAAAAGATTCAAACAGGCATAAAATTCAAAAAAATCAGAAAAATGAAAAACAAAAGCATATAGTCTTCTTATGTCATATAGTAAGCATTCAAGTTGATAAACAAGGTCTATACATATTCAAACCAGAAAAATCATGTATATATCTACCCCTAACCCTAAACTGTCTTATGAAGAGAAGTGGTTTTGGGTTTCAAACATAATTTCGTATTCCCAAAATAATCTTGTGTTCAGATTTGGAGCGACTTTTGGGTGTTTCGGGCACACAAGAAATCCAAAATTTTCAAATTCTGGCAAAAATTAGAACTTCTCAGGAAAATCTATTTTTTTATAGGAAATCAAAAACACTGAAACGAGTATACTGTTTTAATTTGAGCCATTTATGTGCAGATTTGCATAAAAAGACTGACATTTTCTGTTCTGTCTAGAAATTGGTAAAATTTTGTCCAAAAAAACAAACTTCGAAAAATCTGATAATTTTACAGAATGTCAAGAACACTAATATGAGTCTACTATTCTAATATGAGCCATTTCTGGGCACATATGATCCATTAAACATAGGTGCAAAGTACGGTCCAGATTATCTGAGAGTATGTACAAACTGTAGTAAGAGAAGTCGTTTTGGGTTTCAAACATGGAAATTTCAAGAACATCCCAAAAAGCTTCATTTTAGAGTGAGTAAGAAGGATCCAGGCTTACCTTTTCATTTTCATGTTTTAAACTTGTTTAAATCTTGGTCAAACCTAGGATTTGACCAAGATTCAAATGGGCAGAAAATTAAAAAAATCATAAAAATGAAAAACCAAAGTACATAGTCTTCTTATGTCACATAGTAAGCATTCAAGTTGATAAACAAGGTCTAGACATATTCAAACCATACAAATCATGTATCTACCCCTAACCCTAAACTCTGTCTTATGAAGTCAAGCATGAAGAGAAGTGGTTTTGGGTTTCAAACATGGAAATTTCAAAAACCTCTTAAAAATTCATTTTAGAGTGACTAAGAAGGATATGATGCAGGCTTCCCTTTTCATTTTCTTGTCTTAAACTTGTTTAAATCTTGGTCAAACCTAAGATTTGACCAAAAGATTCAAACAGGCATAAAATTCAAAAAAATCAGAAAAATGAAAAACAAAAGCATATAGTCTTCTTATGTCATATAGTAAGCATTCAAGTTGATAAACAAGGTCTAGACATATTCAAACCAGAAAAATCATGTATATATCTACCCCTAACCCTAAACTCTGTCTTATGAAGAGAAGTGGTTTTGGGTTTCAAACATGGAAATTTCAAAAACCTCTTAAAAATTCATTTTAGAGTGACTAAGAAGGATGCAAGCTTCCCTTTTCATTTTCATGTCTTAAACTTGTTTAAATCTTGGTCAAACCTAAGATTTGACCAAAAGATTCAAACGGGCATAAAATTCAAAAAAAATCAGAAAAATGAAAAACAAAAGCATATAGTCTTCTTGTGTCATATAGTAAGCATTCAAGTTGATAAACAAGGTCTAGACATATTCAAACCAGAAAATCATGTATATATCTACCCCTAACCCTAAACTCTGTCTTATGAAGTCAATCATGAAGAGAAGTGGTTTTGGGTTTCAAACATGGATATTTCAAGAACCTCCCAAAAGCTTCATTTTAGAGTGTGACTAAGAAGGATCCAGGCTTACCTTTTTCATTTTCATGTACTAAACTTGTTTAAATCCTGGTCAAACCTAGGATTTCACAAAGATTCAAATATATGTGTATAAAATATAAAAAATAGAAAAATGAAAACCAAAGCACATAGTCTACTTATGTCACATAGTAAGCATTCAAGTTGATAAACAAGGTCTAGACATATTCAAACCAGAAAAATCATGTATATATCTACCCCTAACCCTAAACTCTGTCTTATGAAGTTAATCATGAAGAGAAGTGGTTTTGGGTTTCAAACATTGGAATTCCAAGAACCTCCCAAAAGCTTCATTTTAGAGTGTGACTAAGAAGGATCCAAGCTTACCTTTTCATTTTCATGTTCTAAACTTGTTTAAATCCTGGTCAAAACTAGGATTTCACAAAGATTCAAATATATGGGTATAAAATTCAAAAAAATAGAAAAATGAAAAACCAAAGCACATAGTCTTCTTATGTCATATAGCAAGCATTAAAGTTGATAAACAAGGTCTAGACATATTCAACCTAGACAAATCATGTATCTACCCCCTAACCCCTAAACTCTGTCTTATGAAGTCCAACATGAAGAGAAGTGGTTTTGGGTTTCAAACATGGAAATTTCAAAAACCTCTTACAAAATTCATTTTAGAGTGACTAATTAAGAAGGATGCATGCTCCCCTTTTCATTTTCATGTCTTAAACTTGTTTAATTCTTGGTCAAACCTAAGATTTGACCAAAAGATTCAAACGGGCATAAAAAAATCAGAAAAATGAAAACCAAAGCACATAGTTTTCTTATGTCATATAGTAAGCATTCAAGTTGATAAACAAGGTCTAGACATATTCAAACCAGAAAATCATGTATATATCTACCCCTAACCCTAAACTCTGTCTTATGAAGTCAATCATGAAGAGAAGTGGTTTTGGGTTTCAAACATGGAAATTTCAAGAACCTCCCAAAAGCTTCATTTTAGAGTGACTAAGAAGGATCCAGGCTTACCTTTTCATTTTCATGTTTTAAACTTGTTTAAATCCTGGTCAAACCTAGGATTTGACAAAGATTCAAATATATGGGCATAAAATTCAAAAAAATAGAAAAATGAAAAACCAAAACACATAGTCTTCTTATGTCATATAGTAAGCATTAAAGTTGATAAACAAGGTCTAGACATATGCAAACTAGACAAATCATGTATCTACCCCTAACCCCTAAACTATGTCTTATGAAGTCAAGCATGAAGAGAAGTCGTTTTGGGTTTCAAACATGGAAATTTCAAGAACATCCCAAAAGCTTCATTTTAGAGTGACTAAGAAGGATCCATGATTACCTTTTCATTTTCATGTTTTAAACTTGTTTAATCTTGGTCAAACCTAGGATTTGACCAAGATTCAAATGGGCACAAAATTTAAAAAATCAGAAAAATGAAAAACCAAAGTACATAGTCTTCTTATGTCATGTAGTAAGCATTCAAGTTGATAAAATGGTTCATGCCGGCGTCTTAGCTCCTAAAAAAAATTATACACCAATTGATTTGACGAATTGATGATTTACTCTAGTCTGCTTCTAGACCATGCAGCTAGCGAGTATTCATATGTACTGCATGGAGCCCCCAACTTTTGACTTCCCGTGTCGGAAAAGGCCTGTTTAATAATGTGGGGCAGTGAGGTATCCCGAAGTATCTAGAGGGTTCCAGTGTTTCAGGCTTTCAGCATCGCCAGTCCAAGGGAAGGATGGGTGACGAATCCGTGCATTCACAGCCGTTAGATCTGAAGAGTCCTTGTATGATGAGCGGTAGATAGCACCTCTAAGCTGCAAATCAACAGCTTCAATTACTTCAAATGAGCATTGGCCGGAAGGCTGACAGAGTGAAAAAATTCAAATTCAAAAACTCATGTATAGAATAGAAAAAAAAACATGTAGATAGAATAGAGGTATAGATAGATTAGCCCAAAAAAGAAGAGGACGGGGAAATTTCGAACGCTCGCCTTTAACTCAGCACAGCAGACACCTCCCTCGCGCACCTAAACTTTCGAACGCGCGCCCAATATTTCGAACGCTCGCCTTTAACTCAGCACCCAGCCCACCTTGTTCTTCTCTAGACACCTCCTTCGGCGCCCTGTTCTTCTCTAGACACACCCTCGGTGAACCAGGCCGCGCACCAAAACTTCCCCACGCTGTCTATCAGCCGCGTCAGCCGGCGACTGCTGGTGGCGCCGTTCTTCTCCAGCCGCACCGGCAGGCGCGGTCAGCTGGTAGATCCTCACGGTATGCATGCTATCTTCAGGCCTGGGCAAGTACGATTCATTATAGCTCAATCGAAGTCAGTCGCCGTCGCCCAGCCCTTATAAGTTCGTTAGTTCGTTCGAATCGATCGGTTGATATTGTTTTCCTCTCGATGTGTTTGTTTGACATTGTTTTCCGCTTTACCTATTTGCTCGAATTCGTTCGTACTGTACACTGCTTGTTTGTAAGGCAAAGAGGAAATCATATCATGGCTTATCATCATGGGTATAACCTTTTTAGCTAGATTTTGCTGTTTGGGATCTATGATCCTTTTAGTTGCTGCTCTCCAGTAACATTTTCCCTCTTTTTTATTACAGTGAAAAATACACAGCGAGGAAACCACTGTCCAGCCTAAAAAAAATAGACCTCAGTTGGTTTGCTGAAATCGGCTCAAATAACGTGGCATTTAGTTATATAGTTTTATATTCGACCTGTTTGCTCAGATATGTTGGTTTACATTCATACGCAACCTGTTGGGCAAGTATGGACACAGCTTCAGTGACTTTCAGGTCAAAATTCCAGCGGTTGAGTGATTTTTGGTTGGATCCATTCCTGTGCGTTCGATCGGCTTTTGATGGCTGTTATTGAGACAAAGTCATGGCTGGACTTTTGACGCAGCTCCAGTGACGTTCAGCTAGGTCAAAAGCCCAGCGTTGACTTTGGTTCAATATCAGCCATCCAAAGCCAATCGAACACACATGAATGTATCCAACCAAAAATCACTCTACAATAAGTCGTTTCCAGACAAAAACAATGTTTATTCCCAAACTATTTTTTTTGAATCCGACCAATCTTTCCCGGAATGCAGAAGAAATATATAAGATTTACTGGAATGTTGTTCTTTTTACTGGACAGTTTGAATTTTAAGTTTAAAGTTGGTTGTAAAACATAAAATGAGGTTTATTGATAAACAATATGGCTGAATCTGATGAAACTCCCCCAGAATGCATAACCCGACATATAAGATTTACTGGATTTTTGTTTCAAAAACTTCTAGGCAGTACGAATTTTAAGTTTAAAATTTTCTCGTGAAACTTAAAATGGGTAAATTTTGGATCCATTCTCGTGCGTTCGATTGGCTTTTGATGGCTGTTATTGAAACAAGTGTTAATTGGTTCTATGCCACTCCTCAATTCACAAGTTGTGTTTATGCCATTACAAAAACTGAAGTTGTGTTTATGCCACTCTCAATTCTCAATATCCCCTTCTATATATGCCATTTTCAATACTCCACTATAATAAATATAGCATATCTATGATAGTACTCTATGATACCACCCACTATGCACCCATGTTCCAAACACCACTCCCGCTGACTGTACCTTATTGTATCGAGCGATAAGCTTGATGAGCAACCCAAACAAACAAAAAAAAGACTGTACCTTATTGTACTTGCTCTTACCCGTATCTTCTCTTTCTCTTTCATCGCGAGTGCAGCTAATTCAGTTAGTCTTCCAATGAATATTAATATTTTGTCTCAATGATGTCATGTTTCGACTAACAATTAGCACTTTTGAATTCTTAGATTGCTTTTTCACACGATGCACTTCTTTTAATTTATTTTACCACATTTCAATGTGAACCTTGACCAAATAAATAGGACAACAATATCACGATCATATAATACATAAGCAGCATTGTTAGAATCGTGTTGGAAAATACTTTCTAATGATACCAGTTTTATATCAATTTTTTTATATACTTCATCCTGAAAAATATGTTTCAACTTCATCAAAACTTGCATGTATCTGCAAACTAAACTCATCTAAATACATGTATATCTACATAAAATTGAAACATCATTTTTAAATAGAGAGATATAGATTAATATTTTTTCGAAGATAAAATACGAAAAACAAGGGTGCATTGTTTATTGAAATGGAGTGAGTAGTATATATAAAATCATTTTAGTTGCCAATGATCATGTTGAGGGCCTCTATTTCTTGTTTTGCTCAGGCCCTCCGTATTCTCAGGTACGGCCCTGGTGGTCTATGAACCTGTATGTAATCTTATTACTTTTGGCTTCTTTGCACTGCTAATAGATCGGCGGAATTACGGCAAAAAAGAAGAAAGAATGTGTTGGTATTGTATTGCTTTCGATAGATCTGTTCGCCCCTCCCCCCCAAGCATTTATAGATGGCACAAGAGATTCAAGGATGAAATTGCTCTCCTTGTTCATAAGGCAAAGAGGAAATCATATCATGGGTAGAACATTATATATATATTTTGCTGTTTGGGATCTATGATCCTTTTAGTTGCTGCTCTCCAGCAACTTTTGTACATATTTCCCTCTTTTTATTAATAAAAAAATACAAAGTGGGGAAACCCAGTGGTCAGCCTAAAAAAATCTGTTCGCTAGGTAGCCGTAGTTTTGCACTCAGTTCGTTTGCTGAAATCGGCTCAAATAATGTAGCATTTATAGTTTTATATTCGACCTGTTTGCTCAGGTATGTTTGCTTACATTCGTAGGTGACCTGTTTGTTGAAATAGCTTATCGCTTCTCTGACCATCTATCTCCTCAACAGATGGACAGAACTTGGATATTATTTCACTCATTAAACACACCAACATATTTGAGTGGTATTGAAGACTTCATGAAGCACGTTAGTGATTTTACTGACGGCGACAAGACAAAGGAAGTGATTTGTCCATGCCGCGTATGTTTGAATATTGGGTCCAAGCCTCAACATGTAGTCTCAGATCATTTATTCGTTTATGGGATGGACCAGACATATATCAGGTGGATTAACCATGGTGAACACTATGATCAGCCTGACATTATTGATCCTCTTTATTCTGATGGTTATCAGCCTGAAGATCTCGTCCAGGATGAGGCTACTGCTAATTTGTTACGGGATCTGTATCCATATGCAAGCCAACAGCCCCATGGTTATCACAAAAAGCCTCTTTTCCATGACCTGATAGAAGATGCTAAGCGCTTAGTGGCCCCTGGTTCTGTTGTGTCAAGATTCGAATTAATTGTGAAATTACTTCATGACAAGTCATACCAGGGGATTACCAATAAAGCGTTCAATGCAGTTGCGAAGACATACAGCGATGCACTCCCTGGGGCTGGACTGCCAAAATCCTTTTATGAGGTGAAGCAGTACATCAAGGTACTGGGACTTGGATATGAGAAGATTGATTTTTGCAAAAATAACTGTGCACTGTTTTGGATGGAGTATAATGACCTCGATGAATGTCCAGTATGTAAGGAATCAAGATGGAAACATGATGGAGCTGGTGGTAAGAAAAAGATTCCTTGGAAGGTTCTGAGATACTTTCCACTTGTACAAAGATTGCAGAGGTTGTTTGCTTCAGAACAAACATCTCGGGAAACAAGATGGCACAAAGAGATTCTCACGCCCGACCCTGATTTACTGAGGCATCCTGCTGATGGCGATGAATGGAAGCAATTCGACCTGGATCATCCAGATTTTGCTGCAGATCCAAGGAACCTGAGACTTGGCCTTGCTACAGATGGATTCAACCCATTTGGCAACATGAGCAACTCGTATAGCATGTGGCCAGTACTAGTTACACCTTACAACCAGGCTCCCTGGACATGCACCGATCAGTCGAACTGTATGATGGCCTTACTCATCCCAGGTCCCAAATCTCCTGGGAAGGATTTTGATGTGTTCATGCAGCCTCTTATTAGAGACTTGCAAACATTATGGGAGGGTGTCCCTACACGGGATGTGTGTCAACCTAAAGAACAAAATTTTCTATTACGTGCTGCTGTACTGTATTGCACCCATGATTATCCAGCTTTGGGCACTATGTCAGGCAGAGTAACATCAGGTTATAATGCATGTGTTCACTGTGATACTGATCAGCTGGCAGTGAGGATAATAAACAAGATATGCTATATGGGCCATCGCCGTTTCCTTCCATTAGATCACAGTTTCCGAAAAAATAGAAAAAAATTGCAATTTATTGGTGATCAGGCCTGTAAAAAGACTAAACCGCAGCACTTTAAGAGTCACGAGTTGGAGGCGCACCTAGAAGCGGTCAGAAATGTTAAACCAGGAAAACCACCAGCCGCCACAGCAGGTACAGCAGAGAAGAATACAGAAGATGCAGCAGCAGTAGTAGCAGATAGAAAAAGGAAGAAGAGAGGAGATGAACTGAGTCTAGCAGCTACCAAAAGGAAGATGGGAGGTGAAATAGCAGCATGTACCAAGAGGAAGGAAATGGAAAATGATAGACCGAGAATATTTTATAAGCGCAGGACCACTCTTTGGGACTTGCCGTATTGGGCTGGTAAGAAGCTTCGGCATAATATTGATATCATGCACATGGAGAAGAATATATGTGACAGCATTGTCGGCACATTACTCAACATTCCATCCAAGACAAAAGATAGCTCAAATGCTAGGATTGATTGTGCAACATTGAATGTTAACAGGCACTTGCAACTGGATCGTAATGACAAAGTGAACAAAGGCAAGGAAAAACATTATAAATTTCGAGGCGCGGAATTCACATTGCCGATGCCTAAAAGGAGATTATTTTGTGAGTACCTCCGAGGTGTGATGTTCCCGTTCGGATTTGCTTCCAACATTGCAAATTGTCTCAATGCTGAAGGAAACAAGCTCCAAGGGTTGAAAACTCACGATTGTCACATCCTGCTGCAAAGGCTTTTAGCTATTGGCATTAAAGATTTAGTGAAGCCAAATATGTACAACGTGATTGCAGAGTTGGGAAGGTTCTTTAGGGAAATATGTAGTAAAACTCTAAGCAGAGCTGTTGTAGAACGTCTTAAGGTGGACATAGCAGTAATCCTGTGCAAGCTGGAGCTGATATATCCTCCAGCCTTCTTTGATGTGATGGTGCATTTGGCTGTTCATCTACCTGATGAGGCACTTTTAAGAGGTCCGGTACAGTATGGATGGATGTACCCTATAGAACGTCGACTGTGCACTTTCAAGAATACAGTTAGGAACAAAGCTAGACCGGAGGCTTGCATTGCAGTGGCGTATATTGCTGCTGAAGCATATACATTTGCCTCAAGATATATTCCTGATATTGAGACCAGATTCAACCGGGGTCGCAGAATTTTGGAAGTTGGAGGATCTGTTTTTAATCATGGTGTTGAGCTAATAGGAAAGAGGACCGAAAAAACATTAGAGCAGTCTGAATTTGAACAGCTGTCTTGGTATGTGCTGAATAATGCTACAGAGGCTGATGAATATGTTAAGTGAGTACTATGCACACGAAATACTCAGTTCCTCGCATATACTATGAACTTGTATCAAAATGAAATATATTCAGCTGACTTGGCTATGTTTTGCAGGTTGTACATGGAAACGAATGGAAAGCTATCGGCACGTGGGAGTGGGTTTCAGGACTGGTTTGAGAAATATGTAAGATGTTCAATTGCACTCTGACTTGTCTATGTGTTTTCACATGAGATGACCTCTTGTCTATTTTGTAATCGTAGATCTCGAAACTCCATGCGGAGAATCCAGGCGCTGTTAGTGCTGATCTCCTTGTCCTATCACGTGGTCCAGATAAGAGGGTGTTGGTAGCTGCAGCTTGCAATGCCAATGGTGTCCATTACAGCTCCTATGAGCGTGAACAACATTTGAAGACACGAAATAGTGGCATCACAACCAGTGGAGATCACTTGACAACCAGAAAGAAGAGATCAGAGTCATTTGACCATTATGGTCACATAGAAGAGGTTATTCAGTTGTTCTATAGTGATAAGGTTACTGTCCGATCTGTGGTTCTATTTAAGTGTTATTGGTACAACCAAGATCCAAACAAGGGCAAAGGTGCCAGAAATGATGGGTATTTCATATCAGTTAATACTACTGCTCAGTGGTACAAGGATGATCCTTATATTTTGGTACCTCAAGCGGCCAAGGTACTTTTCTTGGAAGACAGATCTAGAAAAGGATGGCAGTATGTGCAAAAGTTTGTGGCAAGGAACATATATGATTTGGATGAGAATGCGGATCCAATAATTGGTGCCCAGCAAGATGATTTCGCTGGTTGTATGCAAACTAAAGTTGCTGACATTGATGAAACCTCGTTGGATACAGGTATCCCTGCACATGATGGAGAAGTAGATTTCACTGTTGAGGTTAGCATAGTCGACAAAGAGATGGATAAACTGAAGCTACCTGGTGAATCTCAGGAGGAGAATGGACACGACGAGCAGGATGAGACCATGCACGAATATCAGAATGAAGACGGATGGATGATGATGATGATGATGATGATGATGATGATGATGATTAGACTCTTGTCTCTGTATCATGCTGTGAGATGAAGAACCATGATTTGTTTTGATTTTTCTATTTGGAAAATGTATGAGTCCTGAAGACAATTATCTGTTGGATTGTAATCCCATGATGACTAATTATTTATGTTTGTTGTCCTACTAAAAGTTGGTCAAACTTAATTGTGTGGAAGTAATCCCATGCTGTTTGATTCATAGGGTCATATCCCATAGGAAAATAGAATGATAATAGATCAAACTAATGCAGAATATCTTATAACCACAATCAAATAGAATTTCTCTTGACATAGGATTCAAGTTGGCATGGCATCCCTATCATACAGGGGTTTTATTCATACTATGCTACAAATCGAAAATAAGATGGGTCAGCACTTTATCGCGGCAGATAGGGCAGCTGGCGTTCGTTACAAACCAGGAGAAGATGCACTTCCTATGGAACGGGTGTTTGCATCCCCGGAGACGCACCGTTGTGCGCTGCGACAGCCCCAGCATGCATATGCTGCAGTGGCCGTCCTCCGGCGCAACTAGGACCCAACTGTCCTGCAGCGCCGGCAAGTTGACGATGAGCCGGTGGTCCACCCTAAGGGTGAGGTCGAAGTGGAGGCCACCGAGCCGACGACACGCCTGCTGCCACATCAGGTGCATAACATCGTAAGGCATGATGATGTCCCACTCCTCCTCCGTGAGGTTCAGGTTCTTGAGCAGCCATACACGGGCAAGAATCTCGCGCATAGTTCGCACGACATTGCCCCCACTACGCAGCTCCCTCGGAGGCAAGCCAAGATCCAGCACCACCTCTTCGCAGGGTGTAGTGGTGATATCGTCCTCATCCAGTGGGGCAGGGAGGGGGCCGGCCATCCTCCTGAGCTCGTACGTCCTCGAGAAGAAGATGTGCACTGTCATAGTGTACGGGGACGCCTCGCCCTCGCCCACGGCCGGCGGCTCGCCGACGGAGAAGTCGGTCGTGCTTGCCGACACACGGCAGGCACGGAAGACATGTGGGCCAGACTCGATGATGCGCTCGCGTGAGGAGCGCTCTAGTAGGGGCGTCGCCGCCATTGGGGATTCTTCGGAGGGCTGTAGACTGGCGGCTAGTCGACGGTGAGGTGGTTGGTGTGAGATCTCTGGGATGAGGCCAGGGGAAGTGGGCGAAGTGCTCGGGACTAGGGACTGCCCTCAACTTTCCGCAGTAGTATGATAATAATTGGTGGACGAGGGAGACTAGTCCAGAGACTACCCAAAGTTGATAAATCATGTTCGAGGGAAAATGCCCAAGATTTATTATCAAAATTCAAGCTAATTTCGCCGATTTTGTTCTGCCGTTCATTAGACATCATCCAACGGCCTTGGTCTCTGGGATTCGCTGCTACAGTGTCATCTACTATTTTCTACCCAATTCCAGAAACATCCATAAAGCTAGTAGATAGCTTTCCTGCTTGTTGGCCCCACCCCATTTTTTTAATCTTTTCTTCCTTATCCCCTTCGCTCATGCTAGCAGCTACTTGCAGCCATTGCTACACCAGCGAGGTGATCTCTATGATAGGCACGGTTTTAGTAAGACAGCAAGTTGTAGATAGCTAACCATGAGACACATGCCTCTCTGGTTGAGACTGAGCTCGCTCTTGTGATTGGGCTCCAATGGTCGAGGTGAGTCACAGCTGCAATGACAGAGGTTTGTGCTGAATTAATTAGCACAGAGGCGTAACTAGCACTAGATGGAGAAGGCATAGTACACATATCGGACACGAAGTCGCGTCTGGCGAGCAGCTCGCATTCACTTGCATCAGTGCGGTACAACAAAGATGATGAAGAAGGATTGGAGCTTTGAAGGTAGTCAGAAAAGTTACAAAAAATAATACGTGCAAAACTTAACCTGTATAAACGCACATGCATGGATAATTTTACATTTCTGCATGAGAAAGACATGTCAATTTTCAGTACGACATGGTTTGATTTGTCAAATTTGATGCTCCTTAATGCATTTTAAGTGAAAATTACAGGTTTATTCATTATAATTGCCGATTTTTAACGTTACGTGCAGCTGACTAGCAAACTATAAGTGTGTGATTGCTTGCTTCCAAAATAAGGATATGTAATCATTTTGTATAAGGTAGTACCAATTAGTCGTTATATTGCAGAACTTAAAGAGTTTTGAGAGATTCAACTCGTTGCTACTCCATAAGAATGGTCATGTTGACAAATTTGATCCAGTGTTGAACAGAGCCAGAAACATTTCAAAAACTTGAGCATGGAAGAGGCTAGGGGTAAATGCCCCAAGGCCAGCCGAGCCTATCGTAGGTGCCGTCCCGAGGAGGAAGTACCTTAATTTGGGGCGCGCGCGGACGCTGCGGTACCCCGAGCTCGAGACGCCGCCGTACCGGTAGCTCGACCCGCGACGAGGCATGGCGGCGGCGGCGGAAGCGGAGCGGCGGCGGCGGAAGGTAAAGCTCCTGCTGACAAACATATTAGGCACAAATGGGCAACCTTCAGTAACCCATGTTCCATTTTTTTTGTCAGGATAACCCCATGTACCACCTTCCCAATAGAAAAAGTACTGTTCAACCTTCCCCTGTTGGGCCCAATATTTCACTTTTGGGTTGCCAAGGAACATCTACATGGTAATTGTTATCGGTCTACTTGCTCCGGCTGTCGAAGCCCAATAACTACAAATGGGCCTTTCTGCTCATGCAATTTCGGCCCTTTTCTAATGAAACACAGATCCTATGATTGGCAAATAAAAATACACGGAGATTCTACATAAAAGTTGTTTTTATTTATTTTGAATTATAGGGTTCCAATTTTTGAAACTGCTCATGCCCAATATGAAAATCCTTGATCGCTCCATACCCACATGGATAACGGTATTTTTAAAAATTCATAAAGTGGATTTGAAATTTAAAACATATCCTAATAATTCCTTGATTTAATCTATCAACTTGCAAGATCTTGGAGCCAAAGAGCTTGTATTAGTCTGCGAAAATAATACTGATAAACCTGTCGTTAACAAGAAATGAAGGTTTATCGTTCAGAGAGGATGCCATGTGGGACCCATGAGACAGTAGCGTCCTCAACGTTTCAAAGAAAAAGGCAAGTAGCCCGAAAATAGGGGTAAAAAATAAATCCTACAAAGGAAACATTTATAGTTCATAGAGGCTGACATGTGGGACCGATCTGCCAGCTGCATCCTCATCATTTCGAAGTCGGCAGGGATCAGAAGAAAAAGGCAAATAGCCAGAAATTAGGGGTAAAAAATAAATCCAAAAAGGAAACTTTTATTCTTAATAGAGGATGACATGTGGGACCGACCTGCCAGCAGCGTCCTCATCGTTTCAAAGGCCGCAGGGGATCAAAAGAAAAAGGCAAATAGCCAG
This sequence comes from Lolium multiflorum, assembly GCA_030979885.1. Classification (NCBI taxonomy): domain Eukaryota; kingdom Viridiplantae; phylum Streptophyta; class Magnoliopsida; order Poales; family Poaceae; genus Lolium; species Lolium multiflorum. Next base: position 96,060 of record JAUUTY010000219.1, on the reverse strand, counting down.
AAATTAGGGGTAAAAAATAAATCCAACAAAGGAAAGGTTTATTGTTCATAGAGGCTGACATGTGGGACCCATGAGCCAGCGGCGACCTCAATTTCAAAGGCGGCATATGATCGAAAAGAAAAAGGCAAGTTAGCAAAAATCAGTGGGTAAAAAAAATCTAAGAAATGAAACTTTATTGTACAGTCCCATGAGCCAGCACCTTACTCAACGTTTCAGTGGCGGCATGAGATAGAAAGAAAAAGGAAAGTGACCAAATATCAGGAGCAAAAAATAATCCAAGAAAAGAAACTTTTATTGTACATAGAGGATGACATATGGGTCCCACTTATACAAGCTCTTTCGCTCCAAGATCTTGCAAGTTGATTGTACATAGAGGATGACATGCGGGCCCCTTGTGTCAGCAGCTTACTCAACGTTTCCAAGGCGGCAGGGGATCAAAAGAAAAAGGAAGTAGCCAGAAATTAGCGGTCAAAATAACTCCAAGGAAGGAAACTTTTATTGTTCATAGAGTATGACATGCGGGACCCATGCGCTAGCAGCTTCCTCAACGTTTCAAAGGGGGCATGAGATCGAAAGAAAAAGACAAGTGACCAAATATCAGGAGCCAAAAATAATCCAAGAAAAGAAACTTTATTGTACATAAAAGATGACATGCGGGTCCCATTTTGCAGCAGCGGTGTCAACGTTTCAAATGCGGCTTGAGATCAAAAGAAAAAGAGTAGCCAGAAATTAGGGGTAAAAAAACTCCCAGAAAAGAAAGTTGATTGTACATAGAGGATGGCATGCGGGTCCCATGACCCAGCACCTTACTCAACGTTTCAGAGGCGGCATGAGATCGAAAGAAAAAGGAAAGAGACCAAATACCAGGAGCAAAAAATAATCCAAGAAAAAGAAACTTTTATTGTACATAGAGGATGACATATGGGTCCCACTTATACAAGCTCTTCCGCCCCAAGATCTTGCAAGTTGATTGTACATAGAGGATGACATGCGGGCCCCTTGTGTCAGCAGCTTAATCAACGTTTCCAAGGCGGCAGGGGATCAAAAGAAAAAGGAAACAGCCAAAAATAAGAGGGTGAAAAAAATCCAAGAAAAGAAACTTTTATAGTATCGAGGATGACATGTGGGTCCCATGAGCCAGCAGCCTCAACGTTTCAGAGGCTGCATGAGATCGAAAGAAAAAGGCAAGTGACCAAAAATAAGGGGGTAAAAAAATCCAAGAAAAGAGACTTGATTGTACATAGAGGATGACATGCGGGTCCCACCAGTCAGCAGCTTACTAACGTTTCCAAGGCGGCAGGGGATGAAAAGAAAAAGGAAATAGCCAAAGATCAGAGGGTGAAAAAAATCCAAGAAAAGAAACTTTTGTAGTACATAGAGGATGACATGCGGGTCCCATGGGCCAGCAGGTTCCTCAACGTTTTCAAGGGCGGCATATCGAAAGAAAAAGGCAAGTGACCAAAAATCAGAGGGTGAAAAATAATCCAAGAAAAGAAACTTTTATTGTACATAGAGGATGACATGCTGTCCCAACGTTTCAAATGCGGCTTGAGATCAAAAGAAAAAGAAAGTAGCCAGAAATTAGGGGGTAAAAAAACTCCAAGAAAAGAAAATTGATTGTACATAGAGGATGACATGCGGGTCCCACGAGTTAGCAGCTTACTCAACGTTTCCAAGGCGGCAGGGGATCAAAAGAAAAAGGAAATAGCCAAAAATCAGAGAGTGAAAAAAAACCCTAGAAAATAAACTTTTGTAGTACATAGAGGATGACATGCGGGTCCCATGAGCCAGCAGGTTCCTCAACGTTTCAAACGTGGCATGAGATCGAAAGAAAAAGGCAAGTGACCAAATATCAGGAGCCAAAAATAATCCAAGAAAAGAAACTTGATTGTACATAGAGGATGACATGCGGGTCCCATTGTGCGGCAGTGGTCCCAACGTTTCAAATGCGGCTTGAGATCAAAAGAAAATGAAAGTAGCCAGAAATTAGGGGGTCAAAAAACTCCAAGAAAGGAAAGCTTTATCGTTCATACAGGCTGACATGTGGGACCTATGAGGCAGCAGCTTACTAAACGTTTCAAAGGCAGGGGATCAAAAGAAAAAGGAAATAGCCAAAAATCAGAGGGTGAAAAAAATCCAAGAAATCAAACTTTTATTGTACATAGAGGATGACATGCGGTCCCATGAGCCAGCAGATTCCTCAACGTTTCAAACGTGGCATGAGATCGAAAGAAAAAGGCAAGTGACCAAATATCAGGAGCCAAAAATAATCCAAGAAAAGAAACTTTATTGTACATAGAGGATGACATGCGGGTCCCATTTTGCAGCAGCGGTCTCAACGTTTCCAAGGCGGCACAGGACCAAAAGAAAAATGAAGTAGCCAGAAATCAGGGGTGAAAAAAATCCAAGAAAAGAAAGATTTCAATTGGGCTGCATCTGGACATCTGGGCCTTCGAACTATCCTTCTGGGCCTTTTGACTCGTACAATTTCAGCCCACTCCAGAACATGAAAGTTCGGATTTTTCTCAAAAAAAACAGGAAAGTCCTATGCTTCGCAAAACAAAAAACAAGGAGATTCAAGATATAAGTTGTAAAAATAAAGATTTAATTTATCCGTTTGCAATAGCTCAGAGCGAAATACACTGTTTATTGTTTGCAAAATAATCAAGATATCACATGTTTCTTGTACGGGGAGGCTGACATCGGGGACCCATGAGCCAGCAGCGGCGTCAACGTTTCAAAGGCGGCAGGGGATCGAAAATAAAAAAAAACCAAATATCAGTTGGTAAAAATCCAAGAAAAGAAAACATTTATCGTTCTGAGAGGATGACATGCGGGACCGATGAGGCAGCAGCATCCTCAACGTTTCCAAGGCGGCAGGGGATCAAAGAAAAAAAGGAAATAGCCAGAAATTAATTAGGGGTTCAAAATAAATCCATCAAAGGAAAGTTTTATTGTTCATAGAGGATGACATGTGGGACCGACCTGCCAACAGCGTCCTCATCGTTTCAAAGGGGGCAGGAGATCAAAAGAAAAAGGCAAATAGCCAGAAATTAGGGGTAAAAAATAACTCCAAGAAAGGAAACTTTTATTGTTCGTAGAGGATGACATGCGGGACCCATGAGCCAGCAGCTTACTTAACGTTTCAAAGGCGGCATGAGATCGAAAGAAAAAGGCAAGTGACAAAATATCAGGAGCCCAAGATAATCCAAGAAAAGAAACTTTATTTACATAGAGGATGACATGCGGGTCCCATTTTGCAGCAGCGGTCCCAACGTTTCAAATGCGGCTTGAGATCAAAAGAAAAAGAAAGTAGCCAGAAATTAGGGGGTCAAAAAAATCCAAGAAAAAAAGTTGATGGACATAGAGGATGACATGCGGGTCCCATGAGCTAGCAGCTTACTCAACGTTTCCAAGGCGGCAGGGGATCAAAAGAAAAAGGAAATAGCCAAAAATCAGAGGGTGAAAAAAAACAAAGAAAATGAACTTTTATAGTACATAGAGGATGACATGCGGTCCCATGAGCCAGCAGGTTCCTCAACGTTTCAAACGTGGCATGAGATCGAAAGAAAAGGCAAGTGACCAAATATCGAGCCAAAATAATTCAAGAAAAGAAACTTGATTGTACATAGAGGATGACATGCGGTCCCAATTAGCAGCGGTATCACCGTTTGAGAGGCAGCACGATCGAAAGAAAAAGGCAAGTGACCAAATATCAGAGCCAAAAATAATCCAAGAAAAGAAATTTTATTGAGAGGAGGATGACATGGGTCCCATTTTGCAGCAGCGGTCTCAACGTTTCCAAGGCGGCACAGGACCAAAAGAAAAATGAAGTAGCCAGAAATCAGGGGGTGAAAAAAATCCAAGAAGAAAGATTTCAATTGGGCTGCATCTGGACATCTGGGCTTCGAACTATCCTGCTTGGCCTTTTGACTCGTACAATTTCAGCCCACTCCAAAACAGGAAAGTTCCGAATTTTCTAAAAAAACAGGAAAGTCCTATGCTTCGCAAAGACAAAAAAACAAGGAGATTCAACATATAAGTTTGTTTATGTAAAAATAAAGATTTAATTATCCGTTTGAAATAGCTCAGAGCGCAATACATTGTTTATTGTCTGCAAAATAATCAAGATATCATATGTTTCTTGTACGGGGAGGCTGACATCGGGACCCATGAGCCAACAGCGTCGTCAACGTTTTAAAGGCGGCAGGGATGGAAAGAAAAAATAAACCAAAAATCTGTTGGTAAAAAATCCAAGAAAAGAAACATTTTCGTTCGAGAGGATGACATGCGGGACCCATGAGGCAGCAGCATCCTCGCGTTTATTGTTCATAGAGGTTGACATGTGGGACCCGTGAGCCAGCAGCGTCCTCAACGTTTTAAAGGCTGCAGGTGATCGAAAGAAAAATAAGCCAAAAATCGTTTGGTCAACAAAATCCAAGAAAATAAACATTTACCGTTCTGAGAGGATGACATGCGGGACCCATGAGGCAGCAGCATCCTCAACGATTCCAAGGCGGCAGGGGCCAGAAATTAATTAGGGGTTCAAAATAAATCCATCAAAGGAAACTTTTATTGTTCATAGAGGATGACATGTGGGACCGACCTGCCAACCGTCCTCATCGTTTCGAGGGGGCAGGAGATCAAAAGAAAAGGGCAAGCCAGAAATTAGGAGGTAAAAATAACTCCAAGAAAGGAAACTTTTATTGTTCGTAGAGGATGACATGCGGGACATGAGCCAGCAGCTTACTCAACGTTTCAAAGGCGGCATGAGATCGAAAGAAAAAGGCAAGTGACAAAATATCAGGAGCCAAAGATAATCCAAGAAAAGAAACTTTATTGTACGTAGAGGATGACATGCGGGTCCCATTTAGCGCAGCGGTCTCAACGTTTCAAATGCGGCTTGAGATCAAAAGAAAAAGAAAGTTGATTGTACATAGAGGATGACATGCGGGTCCCATGAGTCCGCAGCTTACTCAACGTTTGGGGTAGGGGATCAAAAGAAAAAGGAAATAGCCAAAAATCAGAGGGTGAAAAAAATTAAAGAAAATAAACTTTTATAGCACATAGAAGATGACATGCGGGTCCCATGAGCCAAGAGGTTCCCAACGTTTCAAACGTGGCATGAGATCAAGAAAAAGGCAAGTGACCAAATATGAGGAGCCAAAAATAATTCAAGAAAAGAAAGTTTTATAGTACATAGAGGATGACATGCGGGTCCCATTTAGCAGCGGTATCATCGTTTGAGAGGCGGCAGGATCGAAAGAAAAGGCAAGTGACCAAATATGAGGTGCCAAAAAAATCCAAGAAAAGAAAGTTTTATAGTACATAGAGGATGACATGGTCCCATTTAGCATCAGCGGTATCACCGTTTGAGAGGCGGGGGATCGAAAGAAAAAGGCAAGTGACCAAATATGAGGTGCCAAAAAAATCCAAGAAAAGAAAGTTTTATAGTACATAGAGGATGACATGGTCCCATTTAGCAGCAGTATCACCGGAGAAGGGGACGAAAGAAAAAGGTAAGTGACCAAATATGAGGTGCCAAAAATAATTCAAGAAAAGAAAGTTTTATAGTGCATAGAGGATGACATGCGGGTCCCATTTAGCAGCAGCGGTATCACCGTTTGAGAGGCGGCAGGGGATCGAAAGAAAAAGGCAAGTGACCAAATTTGAGGTGCCAAAAAAACTCCAAGAAAAGAAAGTTTTATAGTACATAGAGGATGACATGCGGGTCCCATTTAGCAGCAATGTATCACCGTTTGAGAGGCTACAGGATCGAAAGAAAAGGCAAGTGACCAAATTTGAGGTGCCAAAAAACTCCAAGAAAAGAAAGTTTTATAGTACATAGAGGATGACATGGGTCCCATTTAGCAGCAGTGTATCACCGTTTGAGAGGCGGTAGGATCGAAAGAAAAAGGCAAGTGACCAAATTTGAGGTGCCAAAAAAACTCCAAGAAAAGAAAGTTGATTGCACATAGAGGATGACATGGTCCCATTTAGCAGGTGTCTCAACGTTTCCAAGGCGGCAAGGATCAAAAGAAAAAGGAAGTAGCCAGAAAAGGGGGTCAAAAAAATCCAAGAATAGAAAGAATTTTGGTTCATAGAGGATGACATGCGGGACCCATGATCCTGCATCAAACGGCTCGATCGGAGAACGTTGAACGAGATGGCGCGATCGAGAAAAACAATGCCAGAGAGGCTGCCATCTGGGCCCTACATCCCTCGGCGGTGCGGATTTGCGTTGACTCGGCCGGCGAACCCGAGAATTGATGCACCACGTCCCGGGCCACCATACGCGACGTTTTGGCCGCTTTCGTCGGGCTAGGTGGCCTCAAAAACGAGAAAAAAAGTTTTGACATGCACCACGGAGGGACCCAAAATCGCCGCCATGGTACACCAGCAACCACGGCGCGACTTCAACTTCGTCGGCCATGGCAACTTTTCTTGTAGTGATAGGTTTCTTTTCACTTTTATGAACCGCACTATTTATAACAGAATACTCCTTCATTTTAGCAGGGAAAGGAGTTTTTTCAATATCCGGAATAACATGATCAACAGTTTCACTACAACACATTTATTTATAGATGAATCAATTTTATCTTTATACGGTTCATGATACTTATCAAAGTTCTTCTTAGGCAATTCATAATGAGAAGCAAAAGCCTTATAAAGATTTGAAGCAACTTGAGAATCAAGACCATAAGTAGCACTCATATTACGAAATTTATCAGTATCCATAAAAGCTTCAATGCATTTATAATCATAATTTATACCTGATTCTATATCCTTGTCGTTCTCCCATCCTTCAGTATTTTCTTGGATACGATTAAGAAGGTCCCTTTTAAACTCTTCCTTGTTGCGTGTAAATGATCCAGAACAAGAAGTATCCAGCAAGGTCTTGTCTTGAAAAGAAAGTCTTGCATAGAAATTATCAATAATAATATTACCAGGAAGCTCATGAATGGGGCATTTGAGCATTAAAGACTTCAATCTCCCCAAGCTTGGGCAATACTTTCTCCTTCATGAGGCCAAAAATTATATATGCGATTCCGATCTTTGTGAATCTCACTTCGAGGATAGAACTTAGAATAAAACCGGGGCACAATATCATTCCATTCAAGAGAATCCCCATTATCCAGTAATTTATACCAATGCGCCGCTTTACCAGACAGCGATACAGAGAATAGTTTCTTCCTCACTTCATCCATAGCAATACCTGCACACTTGAATAAACCGCATAATTCATGTAAGAACAGTAAATGATCTCCAGGGTGGACAGTTCCATCCCCTGTATAACGGTTATCCACTACACGTTAAATAATTTTCATAGGTATTTTGTATGGTATTTCTTCCTTACCTGGCGCCTCATCCACTACCTTTGCAGTAGTAGTAGATTTCCCAAATAAACACTCAAGAGAAGATCTCTCCATAATGAATTATAGCAGCAGGCAGAAATAAAATCAGCACAAACAATAGAAATTTCCCTTACCAATTCCACTTACCAATAGCGCTTCACTCCCCGGCAACGGCGCCAGAAAATAGTCTTGATGACCCACAAGTATAGGGGGTGTATCGTAGTATCTTCGATAAGTAAGAATGTCGATCCCAACAAGGAGCAGAAGGTGTTGACAAGTTTCGATGAAGGATTCACTGTAAATTCTCACAGACAAGTATTCAGGGGGTTTTGATGTAACAAATGAATAAAGTACGAGTAAGTAAAGTGCGAGAGTAATAGTTGCAGCGAGTGGCCCAATCCTTTTTAGCACAAAGGACAAGCCGGTTTGTTTACTTATAATGACCAAACGTTCTCGAGGACACACGGGATTTTAGTCTAGTGCTTTCGCTACATACGGCTAATTAATCTTCATTGTTTTGATAAGTGTTGTGTGGGTGAACCTATGCACCCCTTCCTAGGACTAATACATACTTGTGATTATACCCCTTGCAAGCATCCGCAACTACAAGAAAGTAATTAAGATAAATCTAACCACAGCCTTAAACTCTGAGATCCTGCTATCCCTCCTGCATCGATATACCAACGGGGGCTCAGGTTTCTGTCACTCCGGCAACCCCGCAATTGGCAAACGAGTACAAGATGCATTCCCTAGGCCCATAAAGGTGAAGTGTCGTGTAGTCGACGTTCACACGACACCACTAGAAGAATAACACCACAACTTAAATATCATAACATTGAATATTACTCAACCATACTTCACTACTAACATTTAGACTTCACCCATGTCCTCAAGAACTAAACGAACTACTCACGAGACATCATATGGAACATGATCAGAGGTGATATGATGACGAATAACAATCTGAACATAAACCTTGGTTCAACGGTTTCACTCAATAGCATCAATAACAAGTAGAAATCAACACCGGGAGAGTTTCCCCTATCAAACAATCAAGATCAAACCCAAATTGTTACAGCGGTGACGAGGTGCAGCGGTGGAGACGGTGGTGATGATGATGAAGATGATGGTGATGGTGATGGAGATGATGTCCAACTCGATGACGTGACGATGGCGTCGATCTTTCCTCCGGGAGGGAATTTCCCCGCGGATCTCAGCTTGCCGGAGAGCTCTTTTCTCTCTGTTCTCCGCCCGCAGAGGCGGCCGTGGCTCTTCGCGATTATACCCGGAGCTTAGGTTTTCGGACGAAGGCGTGCGAAGGAGAGGAGGCGAGAGGGGGCTGTGGCCCCCTCCTCACAGGCGGCGCGGCCAGGGTAGGGCCCGCGCCGGGCTGTGAGGGGGGCCCATGGCGGCCCTCCTCAGCTCCCCTTCTGGCTCCCTTCGTCATCTGGAAAAATAGGATTCTTCATATAATTTCCGTCAACTATTGATCTTCCGAAATATTGCATTCTGACGGTGCTTTTTCCAGCAGAATCCTGGCTCCGGTGCGCGATCCTCCAATAATCATGAAACATGCAAAATAGATGAAATAACATAAGTATTATCTCCAAATATGAAATATATCAATGAATAACAACAAATTATGATATAAAATAGTGATGCAAATTGGACGTATCACTTCCCTAGAAAGAGAATAAAGTTACCTTATGATTCTATTATTAGAACAAATTATGATGTTGATGCTTCGTGTCTTGATGATACTTGATACACACCTTCTGCGCGCCTAGCTGAAAGGCGTTAAAGAAAAGCGCTTATGGGAGACAACCCATTATTTTACTGCGACTTTGTTTTATATTTGAGTCTTGGAAGTTGTTACTACTGTAGCAACCTCTCCTTATCTTTATTTTATTGCATTGTTGTGCCAAGTAAAGTCTTTGATAGTAAAGTCAATACTAGATTTGATTAATGCACAGAACAGATTTCTTGCTGTCACAAAATTGAGCCGCCCGCTCTAGAAAATTTATAAAAATCTGCCAATTTACTTGCGTGATCCTCGAATGTACGCAACTTTCATTCAGTTTGGGCATTTTCATCTGAGCAAGTCTGGTGCCTCAAAAAATTCGTCTTTCGTTCTGTTTTTGACAGATTCTACCTTTTATTTCGCATTGCCCGTTTTGCTATGTTTGATGGATTTCTTTGTTCCATTAACTTCAAGGAGTTTTGTGCAATGTCCAGAAGTGTTAAGAATGATTATGTCACCTCTGAATATATGAATTATGCACTGACCCTCTAATGAGTTTGTTTTAAGTTTGGTGTGGAGGAAGTTTTCAAAGGTCAAGAGAGGAGGATGATACAATATGATCAAGAAGAGTGAAAAGTATAAGCTTGGGGATGCCCCCGTGGTTCACCCCTGCATATTTTAAGAATACCCAAGCATCTAAGCTTGGGGATGCCCAAGGCATCCCTTCTTCATCGACAACTTATCAGGTCACCTCTAGTGAAACTATATTTTTATTCCGTCACATCTTATGTGCTTTACTTGGAGCGTCTGTTTGCTTTTGTTTTGTTTTTGTTTTTGTTTGAATAATATCGTATCCTAGCATTCTTTGTTTGGGAGAGAGACACGCTCCGCTGTTTCGTATGAACACATGTGTTCTTAGCTTTATCTTTAATGTTCATTGCGAAAGTTGGACTATTTCATTCATTGTTATATGGTTGGAAACGGAAAATGCCGCATGTGGTAAATGGTATAATGTCTTGAATAATGTGATACTTGGCAATTGTTGTGCTCATATAGATCATGTTTAAGCTCTTGCATCATGTACCTTGTACCTATTAATGAAGAACTACATAGAGCTTGTTAAAATTTGGTTTGCATGATTGATCTCTAGAGTCTAGATATTGTTTGAACAACAAGGAGACAATATAAAGTCTTATAATACCTACAATATGTTCATATGTGAGCTTTGCTGCACCTTTTATACTTGAGTTTGCTTCAAACAACCTTGCTAGCCTAGCCTTGTATTGAGAGGAATTCTTCTCGTGCATCCAAATCCTTGAGCCAAATACTATGCCATTTGTGTCCACCATACCTACCTACCACATGGTATTTCTGCCATTCCAAAGTACATTACTTGAGTGCTACCTTTAAAAATTCTATTCTTTGCCTTTGCAATATATAGCTCATGGGACAAATAGCCTTAAAAACTATTGTGGTGAAGAATATGTACTTATGTGTCTTATTTCTTAATAAGTTGCTTGTTGAGCGGTAACCATGTTTCTGGGACGCCATCAACTCTTTTACCTTTGTTGAATATCATGTGAGTTGCTATGCATGTTCGTCTTGTCTGAAGTAAGGGCGATTTTCATGATCAAATGGTTTGAGTATGCATACTGTTAGAGAAGAACATTGGGCCGCTAACTAAAGCCATGATTCATGGTGGAAGTTTCAGTTTGGACAACTAATCATCAATCTCTTATGAGAAAATTAATCGTTGTTGAATGCTTATGCATTAAAGAGGAGTCCATTATCTGTTGTCTATGTTGTCCCGGTATGGATGTCTAAGTTGAGAATAATCAAAAGCGAGAAATCCAATGCGAGCTTTCTCCTTAGACCTTTGTACAGGCGGCATGGAGGTACCCCTTTGTGACACTTGGTTGAAACATATGCTATGCAATGATAATCCATATTAATCCAACCTAATTAGGACAAGGTGCGAGCACTATTGGTATACTATGCATGAGACTTGCAACTTATAAGATATCTTATACATAACACATATGCTTTATTACTACCGTTGACAAAATTGTTTCTATGTTTTCAAAATGAAAAGCTCTAGCACAAAAATAGTAATCCATGCTTCCTCTGCGAAGGGCCTATCTTCTACTTTAATGTTGAGTCAGTTTACCTATTCTTTTTATCCCAGAAGCAAACACTTGTGTCAACTGTGTGCATTGATTCTTACATGTTTACCTATTGCACTTGTTATATTACTTTGTGTTGACAATTATCCATGAGATATACATGTTGAAGTTGAAAGCAATTGCTGAAACTTATATCTTCCTTTGTGTTGCTTTCAATGCCTTTACTTTGAATTTATTGCTTTATGAGTAACTCTTATGCAAGTCTTATTGATGCTTGTCTTGAAAGTACTATTCATGAAAAGTCTTTGCTATATGATTCATTTGTTTATACATTATCTTCATCATTGCTTCGAATCGCTGCATTCATCTCATATGCTTTACAATAGTATGATCAAGATTATGATAACATGTCACTTCAGAAATTATCTTTGTTATCGTTTACCTACTCGAGGGTGAGTAGGAACTAAGCTTGGGGATGCTTGATACGTCCCAAACGTATCTATAATTTCTTATGTTCCATGCTACTTTTATGATGATACTCACATGTTTTATACACATTATATGTCATTATTATGCGTTTTCCGGCACTAACCTATTGACGAGATGCCGAAGAGCCAGTTGTTGTTTTCTGCTGTTTTTGGTTTGAAATCCTAGTAAGAAAATATTCTCGAATTGGACGAAATCAACGCCAGGTCCTATTTTTCCACGAAGCTTCCGGAAGACCGGAGAGATAAGTGGGGCGAGGTGGCCACACAACAGGCGGCGCCAGGTCTTGGCCGTGCGGCCCTAGCGTGTGGGTCCTCGTGACGCCCCTTGACCCCTTCCGCCCACTTAAAGTCTTCGCGCGAAACCCGACCAAGAGCCACGATATGGAAAACCTTCCAGAGACACCGCCGCCGCCAATCCCATCTCGGGGGATTCAGGAGATCGCCTCCGGCACCCTGCCGGAGAGGGGAATCATCTCCGGAGGTCTCTTCATCGCCATGATCGCCTCCAGATCGATGTGTGAGTAGTCCACCCTGGACTATGGGTCCATGGCAGTAGCTAGATGGTTGTCTTCTTCTCATTGTGCTATCATGTTAGATCTTGTGAGCTGCATATCATGATCAAGATCATCTATTTGTAATGCTACATGTTGTGTTTGTTGGGATCCGATGAATATTGAATACTATGTCAAGTTGATTATCAATCTATCATATATGTTATTTATGTTCTTGCATGCTCTCCGTTGCTAGTAGAGGCTCTAACCAAGTTGATACTTGTGACTCCAAGAGGGAGTATTTATGCTCGATAGTGGGTTCATGCCTCCATTAAATCTGGGACAGTGACAGAAAGTTCTAAGGTTGTGGATGCTGTTGCCACTAGGGATAAAACATCGATGCTTTGTCTAAGGATATTTGTGTTGATTACATTACGCACCATACTTAATGCAATTGTCTGTTGTTTGCAACTTAATACTGGAAGGGGTTCGGATGATAACCTGAAGGTGGACTTTTTAGGCATAGATGCATGCTGGATAGCGGTCTATGTACTTTGTCGTAATGCCCCGATTAAATCTCATAGTACTCATCATGATATATGTATGTGCATTGTTATGCCTTCTTTATTTGTCAATTGCCCAATTGTAATTTGTTCACCCAACATCTGTTATTTTATGGGAGAGACACCACTAGTGAACTGTGGACCCCGGTCCAATTCTTTACATCTGAAATACAATCTACTGCAATTGTTCTTTACTGTTCTTCGCAAACAAACATCATCATCCACACTATACATCTAATCCTTTGTTTACAGCAAGCCGGTGAGATTGACAACCTCCTACATACGTTGGGGCAAAGTACTTTGATTGTGTTGTGCGGTTCCACGTTGGCGCCGGAATCCCCGGTGTTGCGCCGCACTACACCGTCACCAACAACCTTCACGTGCTCCTTGAATCCTACTGGTTCGATAACCTTGGTTTCTTACTGAGGGAAAACCTACTGCTGTGCGCATCACACCTTCCTCTTGGGGTTCCCAACGGACGTGTCAACTATACACAGCAACCAGCACTACGCCATTCGAGCACCATTATACGGCCCATCACTATATAGAGGATGGACCGATTGGTGTAGTGGTGAGAAATAAAGTGCAATGCACCGTCATGTATGACCCCGACCCGTACTAGTTCAAACTTGGGAATAAAAGAAAAATAAAGTTATTTTTCCTATTTGCAACAAGAAGCGAAAGCTACACACAAGATAAGGAAATATTATATGAATTTTTAATGCATTGCAAATTCATACAAGATTCTTTCCATTCTTCAAAGTTTATGATAAAGTTAAATATAAGCACATAATTTTCATACGGATGAAAATACTATACGAAGGAATTCCGAACATATTACATGATATATGGAATACCCACACATCCGTATATATGTACCGAGATGCCTCCAACGTGTAAACTGCTAGTTGTTTGATAAATAATTCGTTAACCAGACTTTAGAGATATGTAAATGATTTAAGCCATATCTTGTGTCAAAATTTATTTGGCAAGCTAGGACTCATCATCTGAGATGTTGAAGAGAATTATATTGCTGGCATTGTCCTGAATACTGTAGACATATAGTATAATAATGGATACACTAAATGTAACATCCCAAATTTTAAAATTTAAAACTTCATGCATTGCATGCATTGCATCATGTCATCATTTCATTTTAGTGAAAATTTTAAATTCAAATTTGTTTCAAAACCCTGAACCCTAAAATGGCAATATAGCCACATAGGCATGTATGCCAATTTTTGGTTTTATAAAAGATTTTATTTTGTTTCAAAAGTGGTTTCAAAGTAACGGCCTTTTCATAAGGAATCCAACGATATCTCATTTGTATTTTTCCGCTTAATTTTGGTGCCTCAAATGCATTTTCAAATGAGAGAAAGAGATAGAAGAAAAGAAAGAAAAAAAGAAGAACAAGAGGCGGCCGAACTGGGCCGACCCAGCGGCCCAGCCAGCTACCAGGCCGCCCCCGCGCCCACCTCCCTTTCTCCCCCCTGGGCTGACCAGGCCAAGGCGGCCCATCCGGCCGAGCCGCACCCCCACCGGCCCAGCCGCTCGTCTCCTTCGTCCGAACCGCTCGCCACGATCTCCTCCCACGCACGCACGCATACACGCAGCAACGGCCGGCCACCACCTCCCCACGTTCTTCCCCTCCCCCACCTCGGCCAAAAGCCCTCCTCCATATAGCCCCCGGCCTCCTCTCTCTATTCCCCCTCTTCTTCCTCTCTATTACGCCCCCAGGCCGCCGGAATTCCTTGCCGGAGCGACCTCCGCACCGCCATCTCCGGCCGCACGCTGCGGGCACCCGAGGCCACCCCCGGCCACGCCACCGCCACCATCGCCTCGGCCTCGACGCGCCGCACCCCGTCGTCATCTCCGCCAGGACGGGACACGCCAGGAACGCCGCCGCCGGCCGCCGTCCGAGCCGCCGCCGGCGAGCACCTCGCCGTCGGCCACGTCACTGCCACATCACCGCCACCTCTGCGCAATGCGCGCGCCCAATCAGCGCCACCTGGGTATTCCCTTATTTCCCTTTTTCTTCTTTCCAATTCCAACCAATAGATCTCAGCCGTCCGTGTTAAGTATATCTAACGGCTAATAGAATCTATTTTTGACTTGTAATATCACGTTATGCTTTGATTGATAATATTTTGTCGCTATGCATGATTATGGCCATTATTGCTCTCTTAGTTGGTCGCTCCTAGTCTTTTGCTAGCCTTCGCATGTGCTGAGTATGAACTCTACTCTCGTGCATCCAACCACCATTAAACAAAGTTTGACAATTGCGTCAATCATATCTACCTAGTAGAATTATTGCTATTCCAAGTAATTCATCATGTTTTATTTATCTTCAAATTAAATCTTGGCATGAGAAAATTAGTCAGTAAAGCTCTCATAAACTTGATGGCACATTTACTTTCTTGTACTTAATAAATTTGATCATTGTGCCTATCTTATGAAGTTTATATGTTTGCAAATTGTGAGTTGGGAGTTAGTAGAACCATGCTTTCATGGGGAACACTTTCGACATTGCACTTATATTTAGTTGATGTCATGATCTTTTGTTTATGGATGCATAGCGGTGCGAAATAAAATGGAAACTTATAAGTCCATGGAGTTTGTATATGAGTTAGGAAAATATGTGGGCCGCTAATCTAATCCATGCATCATTCATGGTGGAAATTTACAGCTAAGCCATGGTGAGAATTCTATGAAGCATTTGCAATAAAAAAAACTATACCCATAGTAAATAAAAAATTGTTGAGGTGCTCACTGTCTATTTGTCTTGTCATTTTGGCATGGGACTGCTCCACAAGAGTACCTCCATATCATCGGGCAAGAGGTACCCGTTGGAGGTTCTCATTGATACATGTATACTTACAATAACAATAACTTATTTGGGACCTAAGTTGAGTAGCATAAGGTTTAGGTACTCGCATTCAAGGGGCATGAGATTTTCAACATGTGATTTGCAAGCATGTAGCTCATTTTTGAATCACACTAACTTTAACCATTCAAGATGCTTATGATAGGGGCAATAAGAGCTCAAAGCTAATAAGTACCATACTTTTTGGAGGGTTTATAAAACTTGTTTATCTTGCTTACTCTGCAAAGAGTCTCTCTTTTACTATTATATTGAGTCTTCACCTTCTACTTTATGCACCGATTAAGAGAGCATAGTTGTCATTCTTAGTGCAATGTACATAGTCCCAAAATTATTATTGATTGATTCATGATTGTGATATTGCTTGCTTTCAAATTACATTTATCTAGTCACCCTCTGAACTTTGAAGGTGTCCTTGCAATTATGTTTTGCTATTCCATAAAAGACATGTTGAGTACACTTTGTTATGTTTACTCTATGATCATAAACACACAGTTGCTTTCAATGCACTATTATTCATGATCCTTTGTTTGAGTTACTCTTCATGTTATAACATAGTTGCTAAAGTTCTATTGAATTATATCTATCATGCCTATGTTAGAGTGCTTAGATCCCAGCTCACAATGCTTTACATGCTTGATCAAGATTGGCTTCATGTCACCTCAAAAATTATTTTGTTATCACTTACCTACTCGAGGACGAGCAGGAGTTAAGTTTGGGGATGCTTGACATGTCTCAAACGTATCTATAATTATTTATGATCCATGCTTATTTTACACCAATTCATATATGTTTTGTTTACACTTCGTTGCACTTTTACATAATTTCCGGCACTAACCTATTAACAAGATGCCACAGTGCCAGTTCCCTGTATTCTGTTGTTTTTGTATTTCAGAAAAGTTGTACAAGAAATATTCTCGGAACTGGACGAAACAAAAGCCGAAGTCAATATTTTACCGAAACAAAGACGAATTCCAGAGGGGGTCGAAGAGGCGCAGCAGGGCGGCCAGACCACGCCTAGGCCCGGCCTGGACCCAGCCCGCGCCTAGGGTAGGTCTGGGACCACCAGGCGCCCCACCGACCTAAATCCTCCGCCTATTTATACATCTTCTCGGGAAAACCCTGAATACCTGAGCCTCCATCCACGAAAAGTTATGTCGCGGCCGCCATCACAGGACCCATCTCGGGGGTTCTGAAGCTCTTCCCAGCATCCTGCCGGAGGGGGAAATCATCGCCGGAGGCATCTACATCGCCATGCCCGCTTCCGAAGTGATGCGTGAGTAGTTCATCCCTGGACTATGGGTCCATAGCAGTAGCTAGATGGTTGTCTTCTCCACTTTGTGCTTCATGTATCGATCTTGTGAGCTGCCCTACATGATCAAGATCATCTTTATGTAATCATATATGTTTGGTTTGCTGGGATCCGATGAATATTGCATACTATGTTGAGATTGATTATATATTCATGTCATATGTTATTTGTGATCTTGCATGCTCTCCGTTGCTAGTAGAAACTCTAGCCAAGTGGACACTTGTGACTCCAAGAGGGGGTATCATGCTCGATAGTAGGTTCATGCCTCTAGTTTTCTAGGAGAGTGACTTTATAACTTCTAAGATTGTGGATGTGATGTTGCTACTAGGGAGAAAACAACAATGTTTTATCCGAGAGTAATTCTATTGTTTACTTTACACACATTGCTTAATGCGATAGTCTGTTGCTTGCAACTTAATACTGAAAGGGGTGCGGACTCTAACCTGAAGGTGGATTATTAGTCATAGACGCAGTTGAATTACGGTCTATGTATTATGTTGTAATGCCCATATCAAATCTCATAGTAATCATCTTGTCATGTATTGGTCGATATTCTATCAATTATCCAGCTGTAATTTGTTCACCCAACATGCTATTTCTTTATGAAGAGACACCTCTAGTGAACGGTGGACCCCGATCATATTTCCTTTACTGATAAATTAAACTACAATCATGTTCTATTTACTTTCTGCAAACATCTCATTCCATTCGATACGAATAATCCTTTGTGTGTTCAGCAAACCGGTGAGATTGACAACCTCACTGTAAGTTGGGGCAAAGTACTTTGGTTGTGTTGTGTGCAGGTTCCACGTTGTTGCTGACGTCGGTAGTGCGCCCTGCCACTAGTCAGCCAGCAACACCTTCAGAAGTCATGTCTTTCTCTTACTGGTCGATTAAACCTTGGTTTCTTACTGAGGAAAAACTTGCTACTATGCTCATCATACCTTCCTCTTGGGGTTCCCCAACAGTGTGAAGTTGGCGTAACGATAAGCACCATCACTGGGCTCGGCGGTGGTACCGGGCCAGCTAGGGCGGTACTACCGGGTAGCCCGAACACCTCTATTTAAACCAAATATGGCAATTTTGTAAAATCAAGAACTTAAGATTGGGAGCTCTGAATCGAGTGAAACCAGTTTTGTTGGAAAATATGGAAACTAGTGGGGGGATGATTTTTAATGAATTTTAGAGGGACAACCCCTCAATACAAGAAACCAAGAAAATCACCCAACTCGAAAACGCAACAAGTGATATACGCGAAATCCGTTTTCGTTGAACTAGAGCTTCTCATGGAAATAACCACAAGCTCTAAAACACCACATGGATAATATTTAAATAAGAATCAAGAAAGATGATGCAATGATGCAAAGGTTTGACCGCACTCCGATCAATACGATCGAGTTACTCACTGGAGAGCCCCTTGATAGTACGACCATTATCCCATAAACCGGTCTCCCAACTAAACCACGAGACCAGTAAGAAAGAAACTCTATCAAGAGCAAACCTTAACTTTGCGCCTTCCACTTGAGCTCGATATGATGATCTTGACTGCAACAAGATGAAATGTTGTTCTTGATTGTGCTTGCTTGCTTAATGAAGATGAGGTCTTGCAGATTGCTCCCCCATACTCCACTATGGATGAGTGATACGTCTCAAACGTATCTATAATTTCTTATGTTCCATGATACTTTTATGATGATACTCACATGTTTTATACACACTTTATGTCATTATTATGCATTTTCCGGCACTAACCTATTGACGAGATGAAGAGCCGTTGTTGTTTTCTGCTGTTTTTGGTTTCGAAATCCTACAAAGGAAATATTCTCGAATTGGACGAAATCAACGCCCAGGGTCTTATTTTTCCACGAAGCTTCCGAAGACCGAAAGGATTACGGGGCGACAAGGCGCCGACACCACAGGGCCGCGTGGCCAGTGGGCCGCGCCGCCCTATGGTGTGGGGCCCTCGCGCCGCCTCCAACCCTACCCTTCCGCCTACTTAAAACCTTCGTCGCGAAAACCCCAGTACCGAGAGCCACGATACGGAAAACCTTCCAGAGACGCCGCCGCCACCAATCCCATCTCGGAGGATTCAGGAGATCTCCTCCGGCACCCTGCCGGAGAGGGGAATCATCTCCCGGAGGACTCTTCATCACCATGATCGCCTCCGGATTGATGTGTGACTAGTTCACCTCTGGACTATGGGTCCATAGCAGTAACTAGATGGTTGTCTTCTCCTCATTGTGCTATCATGTTAGATCTTGTGAGTTGCCTATCATGATCAAGATCATCTATTTGTAATGCTACATGTTGTGTTTGTTGGGATCCGATGAATATGGAATACTATGTCAAGTTGATTATCAATCTATCATATATGTTGTTTATGTTCTTGCATGCTCTCCGTTGCTAGTAGAGGCTCTGGCCAAGTTGATACTTGTGACTCCAAGAGGGAGTATTTATGCTCGATAGTGGATTCATGCCTCCATTGAATATGGGACAGTGACAGAAAGTTCTAAGGTTGTGGATGTGCTGTTGCCACTAGGGATAAAACATCAATGCTTTGTCTAAGGATATTTGTGTTGATTACATTACGCACCATACTTAATGCAATTGTCTGTTTGCTTAATACTGGAAGGGGTGCGGATGCTAACCTGAAGGTGGACTTTTTA
Source organism: Lolium multiflorum (assembly GCA_030979885.1). NCBI lineage: Eukaryota > Viridiplantae > Streptophyta > Magnoliopsida > Poales > Poaceae > Lolium > Lolium multiflorum. The sequence goes on along the minus strand of JAUUTY010000219.1, from coordinate 76,440 downwards.
GGCATAGATGCATGCTGGATAGCGGTCTATGTACTTTGTCGTAATGCCCTGATTAAATCTCATAGTAGTCATCGTGATATATGTATATGCATTGTTATGCCTTCTCTATTTGTCAATTGCCCAACTGTAATTTGTTCACCCAACATGCTATTTATCTTATGGGAGAGACACCACTAGTGAACTGTGGACCCCGGTCCATTCTTTACATCTAAAATACAATCTACTGCAAACTTTGTTCTTTACTGTTCTTCGCAAACAAACATCATTTTCCACACTATACATCTAATCCTTTGTTTACAGCAAGCCGGTGAGATTGACAACCTCATCTACGTTGGGGCAAAGTACTTTGATTGTGTTGTGCAGGTTCCACGTTGGCGCCGGAATCCCTGGTGTTGCGCCGCACTACACTCCGTCACCAACAACCTTCACGTGTTCCTTGACTCCTACTGGTTCGATAACCTTGGTTTCATATTGAGGGAAAACTCGCTGCTGTACGCATCACACCTTCCTCTTGGGGTTCCCAACGGACGTGTGTTAATTACTACCACGCCAACAGCAATGAGCTTCTTCTTCGGTGCAACTTCACATATCCATGAACACATATGAATGGCAAGCTTCAAGCATGTGAGCTCTTCGAGTTGACTCATCTTGAACTTACACCTCATTTCTTCGTATTGCAATTGAAGCCAACTTATGGTTCAAGCATTGCCTATGTACAACTCCTACACATATAACTTAATGCAAAAATTAGTCCATAGGGATTGTCATTAATTACCAAAACCACACATGGCGCTATATGCCCTTTCAGCAGTGTTGTTGGGGGTCTGCAGTACTTGAAACTTACTTGGCCAGATATCTCTTATGTTGTGAATCGCGTCTGCCAGTATCTTCATTCACCAAGGGATACTCACTGGTCCGCTGTGAAGCGCATCTTGCACTACATTCGGCATACAACGTCCTATGGTCTTCGATTTTGTTCTGCTCCTTCAGGCTGGCTTGCTCTCCGCCTTCTCAGATGCAAACTGGGTCGGCGATCTACAGGGGAATATGCAATGTTCTTTGGTCCTAATCCGATCGCCTGGAGTGCTCGCAAGAAAGCTACAGTTTCTCGCAGTAGTACTGAAGTTGAATACAAAGTTATTGCTAATGCCTCAGTTGAGCTCATCCGGGTACAATCTTTGTTGCGAGAGTTGCGGATCCCGCAAGGTCACCCTCTTGTCCTTTGGTGTGATAATATTGGTGCAACATAAATGTCTGTCAATCTAGTGTTTTATGCCCGAACAAAATACATTGAAGTTACCACTTTATGTGGGAACGTGTTGCACAGAAGCTACTTCAAATCAAGTTTATCCCTTCGAAAGATTAACTTGTTGACATCTTCACTAAGCGTTATCTCTTCGAAAGATCAACTTGTTGACATCTTCACTAAGCTACTGGCCTTGCAGTTGTTTCAAGGTCGTAGGCATAATTTTAAACTGTTAAATGTTAGATGACACGATTAAGATTGAGGGAGTGTTAGACTGTATATAGAGCTTTTGTATTGTACCTGTATTTGTACTATTATGTACACTATAAATATAACCAACACCAACCCTAGATGGGTGCCGAGCGTTTCCCAAAACATACGTTTCACAGGTACATACTCCTGCGACGACATAATGCACCAGCAGTTTGCCAATTCGCAATAATAAAACATCATCAAGGAAACAGCTGTGGCCTGCTACTAGACCGTACACAAAAGTGACTGAAACCAAAATTTACTCCCGGGGACATTGTTTGGTTAAAAAATGAAACAGTCGCATTGTACGGATTCAATCGGCGCAAGTGCATCCACGTGTATATAGCATTGTCCCCTGGGTTTTATTTCTGTAGTACGACTTGGATCGTGAATTACATAACTCTGATATATATAATTGCTCATTATTCCTAATTCCTAAATATGATGGTGTGACCAACAACAATCTAAGGGAATGCAGAGCACACATTTTCTTCAGTCAGCCTAGGATTTACCCTTTTAACCATAGGAATTCTTTGTGGAGCAGTATGGGCTAATGACGCGTGGGGATCCTATTGAAATTGGGATCCTAAGGAAACTTGGGCATTTATTACTTTGAAGATGGCCGTCAACGGCATCGAAGTCCCGCCGCCGCCCCGGGAGGGCACGGAGCGCTAGAGAGACGCGATCAGGGCTCGGCGGGCTCGCCTCACCGCCGAGGAGCGGGCCGATCCAACCTGGGCGGCCACCGACAACGACGCCTGGTGGGTCGACTACTTCCAAACGCAGCACGACGCCGAGATGAACAGCACCGCCGGCATCATCGGTCGGCGGAACAGCTGGAACAAGGAGGGGCGCCTCCTCTTCTGGGGCGTTCCAGGGCGCACCCTGGAGAACGTCATCAACGGCATCCAGAACGGCGTTCCCAGGTTGGAGATGTCATCGTCGCAGCCACCATCCCCTACGCCCGCAGCGCGCTGGCAGCCGAGGAGGATGTACTCGTCCTCCTCCAACTCTTCCTCGTCGGGGCCGGCGCGATCGGTGCCTTCTTCGTCGCACCTCGTCGCGCCCTACACCGTGCCTAAGCGCGAGGTGAAGGAGGAGCCGGAGTTCGCGACGACGCCCGTCAATCAGAAGCGCGGCGGCAACAACATTAGACGGCAGCAGCACAGGCGTGCCGGCGGCGCCCTCCTCATCCCGAAGCTGGAGGTGAAGGAGGAGCAGGACGACGAGGTAGCCGAGAATGCGGCGCTACTAGCGGAGTATGAGCGGCAGCCTCGACGACCCCGAGGATTGCCCTGGCTTGCGAGCAGCGTGCTTGGCGTCGTTGAACGACAAGGACGCCTGGAGGGGCGACCTCGACGGGGCGATCACCATGTCCATCCGCGACTCTGGGAAGCCGCTCGTGGACCTCACCGACGACGGCGAGGCGAAGGACGAGCCCGACGAGCGCGGCAAGCAGGACGTCATCGTCGACGACATGTACAACTTCCACCAGTACTACGACGCCTCTGACCGCCGCAAGCACTACTAGATTAGGGTTTAGTTTAAATTTCATCTAATTTCGTTCGAATCTATGTAATATATAGAAAATTTGAATGAATTCGCTTAAGTTTTAAATATCTGAAATTTTGTTTGGGGGACGTGGCTGGGAAGCGATGTCCCCCAAACGCAGCACGAAGGAAACATGTCCCCCAAACGATAAATCTAGCGCCGTTGGGGAACGCTTTGGGGGACGCGGCTAAAGATGCTCTTATGCAGGTCAGATAGCAACCAGAAAACTTGAAAGAAACTAGCATTGCTACTTTATTATTAATGGTAACTCAGTGCCAAATAAGCACTCGACGATCTGAAAGCTTATCAACAAAAAAAAATGATGAACCACATGGATACCCTACCATAATTATGTTTGAGTAACCAATTTTTTTTTGCCTATATTAGTATTTGTTTGGGGAGTGTTTGAATTGTGACCGAGCTATACCTTATCAATTTATTGGCTATAATGAAAAACTTGGTGTGTGTTTGGATGCTTGCAAACTTTTAGCATGTCATCGCTCCACTCACAACCCTAGTTCATTTATTGCCAACATTGGTCGATTTATGGGCAAGCAAGACATGAACCAATTTTTATTCCTAGGTAGCGCAACCCTGGGCCATAAACCGAGCACACCCTTGACCTTCTTTTGATAAAATTTGTGGTTAATTTTGTAATGGAAAGTTATAAAAACATGTAAATCGCAGCACAATTTAGCAACCCAAAACGGCTGAAATTATTGCGATTCAAGCAAGTGACAATATTTAAAAAAAATAACTCAACATATATAAGGGATCTGTCTGGATAAGAGATAAGAGATCTGCAGCAGTCACCGTCGTGGCTTGTGAGCAAACGTGGACTCTACCGTCATCTGAACATTCTACCACTTTGCTTCTGCGCTCTTCTCACCGTCTCGACCTTTGAATATTGATGTGGCCCTGGCGACCTTGGGAAATTCGGTTGGCCTGTTGCTGCTTCCACACGCAGATCATTCTACAGGCTACAGCCTTCAGCAGCTCTATCGGCGTCGATAACTCATAACACCACCCGTCACATTCTGAAAACGAAGGGCACAAGCAAATCGGGCGAAAGGGGAGCAGGGCGAAAATGCTCATTTCTAGACCAACACGTCAAAAGCTCGTGCACTTGTGGGTTGTCTTGAAGGTGGAGTGTTTGACGTGGATACCATTGGAGACCAAACCATGATCAGAATTCAGAAAAGATGTTAGGTAAAGACTACTAATTCCTAGATTGTGTGAGCTCTAATGTGTAGAGTATATTCGACAGAGATACCATTACGAGATATGCACTCGGTACATGCTCCGGCGACGACAGAATGCACCAGCAAATTTTTGGATTATAAATGAAACTAGAGGGTGGTCATACATCACGAGAGGAAACAGCCGCAGCGTGGTCGTAGGCCGTACGAAAGAGACAGAAACCAAAATTTACGCCTGAGGATATATTGTTTGGCTATTTAGGCCGTGAAACAGTCTGACACGGTACGGATTCAGTGGGAGCAACAAGTGCAGCCAGATGCCTGGTGCTGCATAACTTGCCCCCTGGTTTCTTTTGTTTAACTTCAACAATGTTGAGCTACATACATATGCTTGATGCTTATGAAGATTCCAAAACATGCCTGTGTCAGCAGCAACAACGATCCAGAAACAAAGCAAAGCACGCCTTTTCTCCAGACTCCAGTCATGAGTTGAGTTCTTCCACAAGGGAAACCAAAACAACACACCAGCTGAGGTGAAGCTTATCCAGTTCAGACAGCAACAAGAAAAAATAATATACACAAGTAAAGCGCTTACTATTAGATTTATAAGGGAGCCCAGTTGCGAAATATGCACTCAACGGTCTGAAAGCTTATCAAATGCTCCAGGTCCTGGAGCCCCCATTCTTCTCCACCAAGTTAGGCAGGGACCAACGCTGCACCTTATAAAGCGTCTCTTGAGAGGAGCAAAGGCCGCTTTAGCTTGTGCTTCGCCGGCTTATCGAAACGGCGACATGCAGATATCAGGGGACACACATACATACCTCCGATCAACAGCGACACAAAAGATAAAAGAAAACGACGACGTCAAGTTGCCACATCGCAACAAATCATCCGATTGGTCAACCGTTATCGAATTAACAAATGGTAATGGCTAACAGTATACTTATTAATCGCAAGTGGCGATGCGTAAGATCCTCAGGTCCCATTAGAGGAACAAACAGCGCATTTTCTTCAGTCATATCCATATGCAGTGCATCTCTGGTGTAGCAACAGAGCCACAGAGCTAGACGGCATCGCAAAATAAAAATGCAACTTGACCGGAAACGAAAAAACCTTTGCTGGCTGTCTATGTCATTTACGACCAATCAGTCATGAATCTGGATCCCCTCGCAGGGAAAATCATACCAACTTGCAAGATAAGATGACAGTGATGTGGGTGAATAGATGAGGCACAGGATGAGCAGAGCTGGCAGGTTCTAGCCCCGCCACAGGGGTGAACTGAAATAGCAAAACAACTGTCATTTTCAGGCCAACAACGGAAACCAATGTGCTAGTAATTATTTTGGTTAACTCAAGCCCAAGGTGTTGCGTGAAACATGGGGCACTGGAAATTTACATTCAACAAGGCAAACCAATGCAAAAAAATAACTCCCGCGATACAGCACTATCTCCAGGGTGAATTTTCATTTGATTTCGAACTAACAATATAATACTGGATGGTGTTAGACAATAACTGAAGCATATGAATATTGAAGATAAAACCACAACAGTGCCCATAACCGATAAAACCTGATCTATATTGATAACAGATAGTTTTACATTGACATCTTCAATCAATTGCACTCTCGCCTCCCAACAATTCCTGGAAGGCGTTCCAATGCTAAAGAGACCACTAGTTTCCACAAAACATCGACAGATCCTAGAAGCACTTACATGCAATCCTTTCACAAAACATCGACAAATTCTAATACCAATTACATGCACTCCTTTCCTACTTCCCATCAAATAGACGAGACAGATATTTCCAAGAATGCCCACAAACCAAACTCCTCAACAACCTATGAAAATTGACTATTGATGCCTGTACATTTCTGTAGAACAAGCAGGCTGCTCACTAGACTACCAGAAGTAATGAACATATCTGAAGCACATTGAGCAGGCAACAAACCTTTCATACGAAGCAAACTCCAACAGAAGCTAAAGATAATACATAAGGTACTCCCCAGAATCATAGACCAAAGCAATCCAGATATGTTTCCTTATGTCCTGTAGCATGCTCAACCTACTACCGGAATGCTTCAACGAATTAGGAGTATTTAGCAAAACTGAGCTGCATTTGTTGTATGGTAGGCACACCTTATCTTCCCGCAAACTAGAGGGTTAGCAGAGAGTAAAGATCAGTCAATAGCAGCAGACAATAATGGACATGTTCTAACTACTACTACATGGACATGTATCACACACCTTGAACATGTTTTCATTGGCACCAGGAAGAGGGAGGCCTCAGAGACACATGGACTTCATGTTCTTCAGGACCAACACGGTGTTTAGGGACAATAATCTCTAGGCCTGTTCCTGTTCCATCACAGTATGCTTCCAAAGTAGCATCTTCTGGAATCCGGGTAGGCAATGGAATTTCCCGGACAAACTCCCCAGGTGGACAATGCTCAGGTGAAGGATCTGCCAGCTTGAAGGTCCGGTCATGTCGCTTCAAGAATGGCATCCGGCCAACACTGGTACATGATACCTTAACGATGCCACCTGTAAGAGTATTCTTCCAGGTAACCTTAACCTTTTCCATGTCAGCAAATGGCAGGCTAATGATGATCAGGTATCCCTTGCTATCTTCATATATAGTTTTTGCGGCAGTTACTGGGCCAGAAGCATGGCGCATCACACCACTGAAGTCATTCATCCATGATGGCTCGAAAGTGTGGCTTACATCCATGTCCTGAACCTTGTCTGAATTTGAGTTGCTGCAGTCCTCCTCCATGGCAGAGGGGGAGGAGTCCTTCCTGCGCTTGTGGCACATAGCGGAGATGTCCAGACCATCCCCTAACCCATGCTTTGATGCATGTGTTGAGGACAGGTTAAGGCCAGAACCATTGAGCAACTTCTTGTGATGGGCAAGCGAGGTGCTCTTTGCGGGAGCAGCAGTTGAAGGCCTGTCGAGCTCAAATTCTGCGGTCGGCAGATTCCTCCACGTCTCGAAATCACCGGCCTCGGTGGGGATCGAGAAGTTGGCATCCCTCCCAGTGAGCTCGAACCACCTCTTCAGATCAGCCTCGGGAACACCGACCAGGTTCGGCGTCTGCGCGATCTCAACCCCATGAAGGCACTGCGGGTTCGACAGCCCACGGTAATGCTTGCGCTGCATCCTGTGCGATCGCACGAACCCTTTCTCGGCGCTGAAAGGGAACTGCGGCTCCCCGAGGCGCGAGTGGCCGTTCATGAAGCTCCGCAGCTGCATCTTGCCGAGGGCATTCTCGGGGCGCTCCTTGAACACCCACATGTACATGTTCTCCATGTCGTGCTGCACCAGGAAGGCATCCATGGTGGCATTACTGTTGTTACCGTTGCCGGTAGAGGTGGTGGCAGCGGGCTTGGACTTGTTGACGCCCTTATCGGCCGACATGACGGGCTTGAAGTAGTGGGTGAAGAAGAACCATGCGCCCCAGATGCTGTCGTTGCGCTTGACGCACTTGCGCGCGGCGCTGGAGCCGGAGCTCTTGGTGTGGGACACGTGGACGGTGGTGGTGGTGGAGGCCGGGACGGAGGGCGCCGGGGCGGCAGGGGCAGGGGCAGGCGAGTCGGAGTCGTAGAGCTGCGGGCAGCCGAGGCCGACATCTAGCATGTCGACGTTGTGTTCGTAGAGAGGCGGCGGGGGTGGGGAGGGGTCCGCGTCGAGCGGGAGGTTGATGTCAGGGGGGGCGGCCGCTGCGGCGGCATGGAGGCAGCGCTGGAAGGGGCCTGGCGGCGGGAGGAAGAGGTCGAAGTCGTCGTGGGCGGCGGTGTCCATGGAGAGGAAGGTGGAGGGGCCCTGGTGCGGGTGGGTGTCCATGGAGAGCGCGGTGAGCAGCGACTCCCCCATGGCGCGGTGGTCCGTGGACGTGGACCCTTCGGCGCTTGCGCCTCCACCGCCTCCTCACCGCGCGCTCCACTCCCCCGAATCTCTCCACGAGCATCAGTCAAGGACGAGGATTCACACCTCACCCGCGTCCATCCCACGGCCGCCCGGAGAAGTAGGGTTTCGTTTTTCCTGCAAATCACACGCATCAATCTCGCGTCCAAAAACCCGAATCTGACGAGAAATCACGCCAATTCACACGAACAGCCAGAGATCCGGCTACAGGGAAGGCACCACGTACCTACAGGAAATCCAAGGACTCCGCGACTCTCAAATCCAAAACAACAACGCCCGGAACCGAAGAAGGCCTGAAACTCTTGCTCCTCCTCGCAGATTGGAGCAGCGGAGTTGCAATCAATCAATCAATCGAAATCAAATGGAATTGGAGTTGATGAGCAGCGGGTGGGGGAGGTGGGAAGGGGGGAGACGGTAACGGAGGAGGTGGGGAGTTAAAGGCGAGGGCAGGGCAGACCGGGGCGGGGGGCGGAGGCGGCCTCCCCCAGAAGGAGCCGGGACGAGGGGAGGGTGAGGAGGGGCCGTTACTTGACGGTGACGGCTGCTGGGTGCCAACGATTGGCTCGGCTTGGATCGGGAAGACCCAGACCCAGACCCAGACCCAGACAGATAGACGGGGAGAGGCAGGAAGTGGCACGCTGCGTAATTTGTCGACGGAAAGCGGTGGCGTGGATCGGTGCCTCCTCCTCTCCTTTCTCTCTGGAGATGCAGACGACCTCCATTTCTTTCCTTTTGTTTTTTCACGCTTCCGGGGCTTTGGGATAAAACAAAAGGAGACCACGCATCCTTATTACTGCTCCCTGTCCACGAATAAGACGCATCTATATTTTTTTATTAAGAGAACTTTGACCGACAAAATAGAGACAACAAAATTTTAATTATATTATCTATAATTAGTATGGTTGGACTCGTATTGAAAAATACTTTCTCTTGATGTAAATCTTACACTCAACAATTTTATATATTGAAAATAATTCATAGTTAATGAAAAAATGCAAAATGAGGGTGCCATATTCATCGGAATGGAGGTAGTAGCATTAAAGAGTTTGTTATGATGGAAATTACGATCCTTGACCTCCTAAATTATCTCCGCATGTGTGTTTAAAAAGTTAAGATAGTGTAGTTTTTTTTTAGATTAACACATTTTTGAATTTTGATATATACCTATATGTGGGTCTGTGGAATGTCCGCTTTGCAACCCTACCCAGCAGCACTCTAGCACCCTAGTGCTCCTTTTAAAAAAAATTAAAACGATATTTCTAGGACTCCAAAAATATTTGAAAACAAATACGCGCATACATATACACATTCTGGATGTACAACAGAAATTACATAGAAAATCTCGAAAAAAAATCAGAGTTTTCTATCCTTATATACAACCATAAAATTTTCTTTTCTATAAGATAAAACATATTTTCTTACCAAAACTTTGCCGAAATACGAATGCCATGTATACCTACTTAAACAAAAAATTATATTTTTTGAAACTTAAAATTGCGGATTTCAGTATTTTCAAAAACCGAGCATCGGTGTGGCTGGGTGCAACTAGTGTATTTTTAAAGCATGGGTTGTTTTTGAAATAAATATCAATGCCCTGCATGTAAATAAAATAGTATGTAAAATAATAGTTGTTGGACAAACAAATAAGAAAGTTGTTTCACATGAATATTGGTGTTTTCTGGAAAAAGAAAATTAACATTGTGACTTGTTGTTTGACTATTTGATGGCCGTGGTATCAATGGTTTTCTTTGACGATCAATACAACTTATATCATAAGAATAGATAGTATATGATAGAGATACATGAGCTATCTACAATGATTATAAACAAAATCTAAAAGAAAGGAGCAAATTTTTTAGATCTTCAAACTCTTTTTTCTTCCGCTACACAATCTTGTAATTTTATGAAGGCAGCCAAAGATATAAATCAAATCATAGACCTGTAAATATCAACGAAGGTTCTCCCGTAATTTTAACTTAAGCTGCAAAATCTAAGTGCACGCGCGCAGCTATTGACGTAGCCAATCAATATCGGCAAGAGTACCAACACCAGTATGCTATTAAAACATAGCCGAATAGTCTTGTCAACATCACCGGGGAGCTGGGAGTATAAATCAACATTGGCGAGGACGTAGCAGCTGGGGCAAATATTTATCAAACAAATTATGAAGTAAGATGTGTTGTATCATCTCAAGCTTAGAACGGGATGCCCATATAAATATTTATCAAAAAATATGTAGTTACATTAGTATTATGCATTCTTTCAAGCTGTTTTGATTTCATCATATTTATAAGAGAGTAGATAAGTCTCGTTCCAGTTTTAATCATAAGAAACCCTCTTTTACTTGCATTTACATACCTTTATATTTTCAGCACTTAATTAACTAGGAAATACAAAAACATTTATGACACTTGTACTTAATTATTTCATAATGTTTACATCACTACCATCACTATACCTCTTTACTTTTGCATACCATTTACCTTAACTTTTATACTGCATTTAATTTATTTTACTTGTTGCATCTTTACTTTATTTGCTACAAATATATTTGTTTTCCATTCTAATGTGAAATATTGTGCTTATAACCACTTGGTGGAGTTGGGAACACAAGGCATTATTATTTTGTTTTGTAGGTTGATGGAAGAGAAAGGAAAGAAGTGTAATTCTACTGAGAGTTCTATATAATCCTCGAGTCATCCTTATGGGAAAAACATGCTTAGTACATCACTTTACGCTTGGAGTCCCAACGAATCGGTATCCTAGTGAATCTGATGCCATCAGTAAACACACCGACATATATCATGTACCTCGTTCACACAAAAAACAATTACATTGTTGGCATTGCGTCAAACATCATCGGTACGTCCTCGGGGTGAAAAGGGAAGGATGCCACTGCTGACAATTCCGATGCCCTGTGACGGCGAGACCAGCTCTGCCTCCTCCATCTCCATGGATTCGGTGACAACGGCTGGAACGAAGGCTGGTGAAGCGGCAACCCCATTAATGCTTGTTTAGTGATGGTACTGACACCGCAAAAATCCACAACGAAAGGCAATTCCATTCCAGTGATTGGTTTAAAGTTTGGATACTCTTCGGAGTATTTTGCTTTGGTTTTGCAATAACTCCGCACGTATAAGTAACGAAAGAACAACACAAGCACAATCCGGATTATCTTCTAACACACACTAGTGGAAATCAAAAAACCTAAGATGAATAATGTGGTCATTAGCTACTATTTTGGGGTTAAAACTATTGTATACACTTACAAAAGTTTTGTGATATGAGTCGACAACATGAACAACACACGGCTCCGCCACTGACACACACAATGGGGTAACTTTGGCGACCATGGCTGTTGTAGGCTCAGGGTGAGCTCGATCGAGGTGCCACCGGTTGGCCCCGTCGCCCGCTCTACCATGAGCCCGATCCTGTCCGGCATGCTTCCGCCCCCATCCAACACCCATGTCTGCCGAGTTGTTCATAGGAGGCGTCTCTAGCATGGAGGACGTTGATGATGGTGACCTGACCCCTTTGGCGACAACGGCTTTCAGGTGGCTGCAACTCCAACGACCCATTGTGGGTTGCCTCCTTGAGCTCAGATGAGGATGATTGCGAGGAGTTGGCGCTGCAGACGCTATTGGCTGCCGCCCTGGCCTCGTTTCTGACATTGTTTGGGTATATCCAACATTGTGGGATTGCCCCTGCCAGCTTTGGGCCCATGGAGGAGCGTCTTGGTGGCCGTGCTCGCCCACTACCAGTTTTCCATCTTCAAGCGTCCAACATACAAAAGATGCTCCCGGTGCCTTGTTGGACATCATCTCGCTCGTGATTGTCGTAAGGGTATCTCCAGGGGACATTCGATCAGTTTTGGTCCGTTCGGGTTGGCCTGCGGATAGATTGTTGGTGGTTATCTGGATGGCCAGGACATCACGTGTAGTGGCACGACCCATTCAGTCCGCTGGCAATTTAAACCAGGCATGGAAAGTTGGCCAATTCATTTCAAATTGCAACATAAAAACATAGAAATTGGCAACCAAATAATGTGGTAAACATGTGCCATTACCCTCCACGCAGTAACTAGTGGCTCGTTCCTCCTAACTGTGCAAAATGAGACAATATTTTACATTTTGTCCTAAAAGTGGCTACTTTCACCCAAATGGCATTCATCTATGCCAATGCCCCTGAAGCATCGCGAGCTAGGATCATCTTTTGTTTCTTCTCAATCCAAGCCCTTCGCTCGGGATCGGAGATGGCCGCCAAGTCGGTGAGCATGATCCGGTTCTCCTCAGTCATGTTCTTGGATTCGGCCTCCAAGACCGTGGACTTGGAATCGACATCCATGAGCCCAGTCTTGGCTTCGTCCTCGAGGAGCCTAAACTTCACAAGATCCTCTTCCACCTCAAGAGCTCTCAGTTGAAGATCAAAAAAGCTCTTGGCGGTTGCATGTTTCTCTTTGCGCCACCTCTCTTCCCTCTCGGTGATGGCCTCTTCCTTATTGCAGTGCTAAAGCTAAGGGCTAGATAGGGCAGGCTCACTCACTCATAAAACCAATCTCACAATTTCGATGAACACCCAATCGCTATTCCCCTACCTCACGTGCCACTTGTGCCTTTATCCAGCTAAAGGATTTTTCTCTTTTTTTTTCATTCATCATTATTCCCATAAACTCCCTCAAGTTGTCTTGGAACACCAATGAGGAAGCTAGACGGTGCATGCCGGTCTTGGTTGCCTTGTGGCCAACTGGTTGTTTGGCACGGCCACCACCGCCTGTCTCATCGATGGAACGGGCGCCTAGGCTTTACCCATTGTATTCGAGGTCGATGGTACCGTCTGTTGACGAATTTCCATTGCCCTTGTTCTTCGCTCTCTCGAGTTTCCTCAAAATGGCGTAGCTTGTTTCCCACTTCTTGGTGTCCTTGAGCAACATCCAACAATGGCTCAATGTGAAGCCCTTATTGTCGTAGGAGGACTTAAAGTGTTCCAAAGCGTAAACAACCTACACACGCACAACAATCAATGATAATGCTCACATATGTGCTAGCAACATTGAGAAGAGGGGAAGAGGTTTACCATGTCAATGACCGAGACACCGCATATTACCCTTTTCTTGACCATCTCGGATGAGCCTTGGAACCTACTACACTCGGCATGGATGAAAGCCCCACCTCTTTGCAAGGGAGAGATCTTTTCGATCACTATAGAAGGGGTTTGGCGCGCGGGAACTTCCTACTCATGGATGTACTTGCCCACACGGATCCAATAGGAAAATCCAATTTTCTCGACACCACAAAGTGGATCTTATGATATCTCTATCCAAGAATTGCATAGAAACTTGTCCTCTTCGATGGTGTAGCTCGCCCTCCTTTGGCTAACCTTCTTATCGTCGAAAAACGTCGCAGCAAGTGACACAACTAGTGTCGCGGCTGTGGCTTAGGTGATTTCCTCGGCCATGGTTTGGGTGACCGCCCTCGCCCATGGCTTGGGTGAAGCCGTCGTTTCCAAGCAATGGCTAATTGCCAATTGAGTAGCCATCAGGAGCCTCATCATATTGATTCTCGTCATATTGGCCGTAGTCGCCATCTTTCTCGTTGATGCCGTCGTTGAACATGCCATGTAAGAGGGCCTCAGCCATTGTTCTTCATGAACTCCTGCACAAATAGTGATGACGACAAGCCGCGGGCAAGACCAACTAGCAATGGGAAAGTATTATAAGATCAAATTGACATGTGAGGCAATGGGCAAGAAATTACCATCTTGCTGGCCGACGGCATGACCAGAGAAGGAGCCAGAGGGATAACCACACCATGGCTGAATGCCACATCCAGCGCCTCCTAGTTCATCATCATCAGGACCTGCTAGGCGGCTTCCTGCGTCACCAGCTCGTCGTTGGCCTCCGTACATTGGGCGATGATGCACTAGTTCACCTTAAGCTGCTCTTCTTCCAGTTTAGTGGCCTCTTGGGTCACGTCGTGCTCATTCGTGTGGGCCGAGGTTGCGGCGCTGGCTTCCGTGGGAGATGATGGCTCGTTCATGGCGTTTTTTTTTTTTTTGAGAATATTCATGGCGACTTTCGTCGTGTTGAAAATAAAAAAAAAACACCATCGTTAGTGTCCAAGTGTATATTAGTTAGGCCCATGACCGCATGTAGCGCGAGAAGAAGTGAACAAGGCTTCTCACTAAGCGCAACCATGCGCGTACGGAGCCACGTGGACGCTTGGAAAATGATCGCTCGCTCGCTCGGTGACACGCATTGCCGCTGCCACACCGATGGAGTGCATTGGCCTTGGGCGCGTGAGACGTCGACGTCGCGATATACGCCATGATAGATACGTGCTCTACGTATCTATCATGCGCGCGGCGCCATCTCGCCCGGCGGCAGCCCACGCGCACGGCTAGTGCTGCATGGCCACCGCTGTTCGGCTGTTGTGTTGCCCAAAACGTCGTGCCGCGCGCGCTCGAGTCTGATGGGGGATCGGTTTGCCATTCACGTACGTCACGCCGCCGCGCGCCAGTTGCAAGCCGGCCGCGCTGCTTGTCCCCTGGGTGAGGAGTCTTTGGGAAGCACAAGTACGTTGCGCACGACGACCCAGGCCGTGGCCGTGGCCGCGCGTGCGTGCAGCAGGAGCAGAGGCATTTCTCCTTCTCCTCGTCCTTGTCTTCCTCTTCTCCACGGCGTACGAGGGATTTCTAGCGGCCGGGCTTTGCTGGCTGGCGTGACTGCGTGAGCGACGTGGTGGGGGACCGAGAAGCGAGAACGGGGTGGGATCCGCGACGCCCATGTATTTTATTCGCTGATGATAAGACGACGTCGTCCAAACTAAATTTGGGAAGAGTGCTCACCTCTCCAAAGTCCACGGCGACGGTGGAGGTCGTATCTGAGAGAGGGCGCAAGTGATCATCGGTTGCTCGACGGCATCGTTAACGCTGTGTGCTTCCTCGTCATATGGTAAAAGTGGATGATCCAGGTTGCTGACGACGCGGCGGAATATACTATCGGCCGGTGCCACTACGGACTCCCCAGGAGGTAACCACTAGTTTGCCGCGACGGCGGAACTAGCTGGCCGTGGCCGGTGGGGTGATCAGAGGGGCGGTCTGCCGTCTACTACACGGGAGTGCTCGATCTGCGCTTGGAGCGAAACCGGGGGAGGGAGGGAAACTAGCCGGCCGATCGAGAGGCAAGCGCGCCAATCACCAGGACCGCGCGCGTGACATACACCATTCTCAGAGTCCTTCGCCGTTTTACAGGACCAGACCCAGCCAACGGCCCTGAAAAGTTGACCACCTCTTCCGCGATAGATTATAATTACTCCCCCTTTTCATAATTCCTGAGTCTGGTTATAGTTTCAATTTAAAATAAAACTATACGATAGCAATAATAATAGGACAGAGGGAGTGCTATTTTTGCCACATTATTGTTCACGGAGACAAACCACCAAACACAACCTCAGTGTTAAACAACCGTGATTCTCACAAATTACGGTGCAACTTCTTTTAGTTTTCTCCCTATGTGTTTTAAAAAGCACAACGTCCACAAATACACATATACACTAAACTCTATGTACGCAAGAACGCATATCCTATCTCTATAAGCACATCTAGGAGGCACCTATTTATTTTTTTGATAAGAGAGACGTCCCGAAGGATCTGGAGACACTGCTTATATTATATCAGTGGGATTACACATAAGGAGGACCTCACAGTACAAAGAAAATACAAACAAGTCCTCCAGAATTGCAAAAAAAAAACTAGATCTAAAAAGTAACTCCATCGAGCTCAGATCTTAGCCTCAAAGCGCGACCATCATCTCCGACCCCGGGGACGGAACCACTTGGGTCACAGTTGATGTGGACCATCGCACTGAAGCTGCAGGAGGTCATCACTAATGGAGCTCTAGCCTGGAGGTTGAAGAAGAGTTGACGAATGCCAACTCGGAGTAGCCGCCCTTCGGCTATGATAATCAACGGAATAGCGGTCCGAGGCCGCCGATGGTGAGCTCCCACACGCAGTGTCAAAGGCCTCCTTTCCCATCTTTCTTCCTCCACCATGGGGACCTGCAGATGAGCAAAGAGGTAGGGCTAAATCCCTGAGATTATAACCCGAGAACCTTATTGATAACGAAGATGTCGATGGTGCAGTCCATCCCCGCCTCCGTCTCCATCCAGAGGAGCAACACGAGTAGGAAGACCACCGCCCTAGGTCGCCGGACTTGGCTCAGAGGAGCCGGTAGAGCACTCCAAACTACGATCATAGAGCCCAAACTCACAGAAAACAACCTAACTACTGCTACATTTGTACAAAGAGGGGACCCTCGTCCTACTCGCCATCGGTGACCACCGGGGAGGAGAGGCGAGGGGCCGACCGGACCTTGATTTGGGGAAACCTAGCGGAAGGAGGTGGGGAGGAACGAGAGCGAGGTTAAACAGGTCATAGGGGCACCTATTGACACACTACCTGTCCCCTAAGAACTAATGCCACGACAGTTCAGTAATTCCCATAACCATCTATTTTGTTTTTCTGTATTTTACAAAATAATTGAGAAAAATCTAAGTAGCAAAGGTGCGCTACTTAATAGTGTTGCGGCAAGGGAGAACACACCCATACACGTGGAATCTTACTGATGGCTGTGAAATACGCCATATTTTCTCGCGTTTAAACCCCTAGCTAAGTCAAGAAATTGACTAAGTTTACCTATTAACTTGCCACTAATGCCTAATCAATGCAAAGATATGCAATCTCTTTAATTTTTGGATGTTGTACAGGATATCACGTCATAATGACAAATGGACTTTCAATTACTATAGAAAATCATGTCAGGAGCATGGCAAACTTGACTACACTCGGAAAGACGGTTTCAGGGGCTTTAATGGGCATCGGTATGGGCAATCCCCGATTGTACCATCCGCCCGTACCACCTGCAGCTGCGTCCCCGAGGTCAAACACTATAAAAGTCGTGAAGGGACCGACGCTAAAAGGAGAGTCATTCGTTGCCAAACAGAGCCGCCATCCACCAGATCCATCTACAACACACCGAAGGAGATCCATCACCATAGTTTATCCATTTCATCTCCCGTCTCCTCCATAGCCATAGCCATCACCATTGTAATAGAGATCTCCTTGAGAATTGACGACCATTGTAAGAATATTGTGATTTCAATCTAAGTATTTTGCACAATAATTTCTATATTTGTATTTGATCTTGATATTATGTGTGAGTAGTCCTCACGGGCTACGGGTTGGGGTGAATTCTCGCAGCGTTCATGTGCATCTAATCTTATGTTATGTGTAAGGATTGAATATGAGTTTTGCGATCTTGTATCCTTGTCTCTTTGCCTCGTCTTGTTGATCTGCAGGTACCCATATCATTCGTGTCAATCAAGGAAAGTGGTGGGATGAGTGGAGAACGGTGTTCTACCGCGAAACCTCAGTGACAGAAAGGAAAAAGTAACGGTACATGTTTAGTGATTCATTCGGGATCATAGCACAATCATGTAGCTTAAGGCTTTGGTCTGTATTTACTTAAAAATTGTTGTTGCTTGCGGCTGTGTGGACAATGGTTGGACCATTAGGCTCCTGTCACCCCTAACTTTAGGGACAAGGGTATTTACGGATGTGCTACTCACAAATCTCTTATCTCTATTTTATTTGTTACACATATAAGATTTATTTATATATGTATGCATAGCTGCAGGTGAAACCTTAACCCTGACCTATTTTCATCATTGAACACAACCCCTTAAAAGTAAACTAGATAGGTCCGGTAAACTAAAGATAAAATACACTAGCAAATCTTTTAGACGTTTCCTTCATAACCATTTAGCAGTGCTTCCCAAGGTTCGATTAAACCTAGATCTTCTAGGGAAAAAACTTACCATACTACAATCCGTAATCCGGATCGAAGGTATCATCCACCTCGTGTTGACATATAGCATCGATTGTTAAGTTTGATTCTTTTCCTGATGAGGGCTTCATGCTGCTACATTGTGAATGGGAAAAAAAATTATTGCACTAGTTGAAATTAGCAGAGGATGATTAGCACATGGTTACTAAATAATCATCTGCATGGTTTTAGACATTGCAACGTTATAAAGATCTAGAGACCATTTAAGTAATGCAGCTACGACCGCCGCTGAGTTGGATGCAATTGCACGAATATGATCTGAGTTGCTGGAGCTTTCCAAGGAAGATTCCGTCTTAGATCTGAAAATTTCAAAACCTACCCAATCCGCCCATGAGCAGGAAAAAGCGGTGGAAGGCCAACGCAGATCCACCCGGGTCTCCCATAGGTGGCTCAAGATCAAGAATTAAAGCTTGAAAAAGATGAAACTGCATCAATACTTCCTCATAGAGGGGCAAATAAAAGAGAACAGAAGCCTTTGGCACAAGTAGTGCTTCATATAAATTCCTTCATCCTTGCAAAAGGAATAAAGATGTGGCCAGGTGTCCTTGAGTGGTAAAGTTGGCCATTTATCTTCCCATAATAGAATGGAATTTCCTTGGATGACATCACACTGGCCACATCATTGAAAGATGGTAGCATCTTTAAGCAGTCTCTCCACCAAAATGAGACCTCTCTTGATCTAACAGGAGGTGGAATGGTATAATTCCCATGATATCTGGACCCAAGGCAAATCAGCTTTATTAAAGAATTTATGTAGGTGCTCCATTAGTAGACAAGAGATTCAAAACACTCAACCCTCCTTGATCCTTTGGTCTGCAAACTAGATCCCATTCTGCGAGAGGAGGGTTTTTCTTATGTAAATATTTGTCTCTCCAAAAACAGTGTCTTCTCTATATTTATCCACCTCAGTTATTATCCATTGATAAACCTTCAAGGAGCAAAGATAGAATTGGCAGTGAAGAAAAGACTGAGTTGACCATTCTAAGCTTGGTACCATAATTGAGGTACATAGCACAAGCTGGCAGTCTTCTCTACACAATTTGAATTAAAGGCAGAAAAAAATCTTTCCTTAGTTTGGTTGTGCTTAAAGGCAGCCCCAAGTAAGTAAAAGGCAGACTCCCTCTCGCGTGAAGCATTAGTAAAGAGTGCAATTCTGTCCTCAACAACATTGATAGGAATGAGGTTAGACTTTGAGTAATTAACTCAAAAGCTATAGATATCACAAAAACTTAAAGCAGTTGGTGAAGATGACTAAGCTGCTGCACGTCAGCCTGTAGGATGACAAAGAGTGTCATATGCATAGTATAGGAAAGGTGTTTGTGTTTTAAATGGGATCACCAATACCAGTACCAACCTGATGTACCTGAAGCTGTACATAAACAGTAAGATGTATGCTTAGATCTTTAAAGTAGAGATCGCACATTGATTAATTGCATATGGCAGAGGATAAAGCATGTACTGTACTAAATTATTATAGTAGATCCTCAACCCGTGCTGAATTTTGTGAAATAAAAAAGCATCCTTTCGCATTATTGAGAAAATCAGCAAAACGGCACTCGCCCACGACCACAAGGTTAAGAGCCTTGCGCTCTACCAACTGAGCTAGACGGGCTTACGGTTTGACTTCTTTAAAAATATCTATTACCAAAAAGTTTTTGCAAATTACTGAAAAGTGAATGCGCACATAGGTCTTGGACGGTGCGTCAGAAAATCTAAAGGGCATCTCAAAAAAAAAAAAATCTAAAGGTAAAACGTTTCAAAAAATCTATTTGAAATCACCCTGAACCGAGAGAGGCCATGACCACCAACTGGTGATCTACATCTAAAACATCAAACACTTTTTTATTTACAAATTACCATATATTCTAGTTGCTTGTTCTCCAGCTTATTCCTATTGCGCCTCAAGTGCGTGTCTTCTCTTCATGTTTAGGATCCCTCAAGTTTGCTGCTCATCGTGTTCAATACAGCGATATCCTCATTGATTTTCATATTCTCCTGTAATACAAAGGTAGCACTAAGCTGTTGAGAAAGAGACTGAGAACATGGACATTGCTTGTGTGATATAGTATTGACTGATTGAGCTACATAGCAAAGACAAGACTAATGCTATGAGCTAATTAATTGTTTGATAATTAATAACATGTAGTGCTGGGAGCTAAGGTGTAAAATTAACATAGTTGGAATGGGATTGGTGAATGTACAGTGGGGAAATGCAGAAAACACACTGTTTGAAGGCAGCTCGAGTGTTCCGACGTTTCAACACCTCTGCCATGTTGTATTGTTATAATTTTTGAGTTAGCTCAACAGCTAACGTTCTTGAGTAACATGTTCTAACTCTTGAGTTCAACATTTCACTGCTACATTTTTCCTTTTTTTTTCTTTCAAAATGGAGCTAAGATCAAGGTCTGTCGTATAGTAAACAGTGAAGCATCTCGTATGCATTTTGGACAGAACTAGGACCTCACAAGTTTTACGTGACTTGCATGTTTCATGTTATTTGAGAAAGTGCTAGACACAAGAGAACTGCATCTGATCCAAATCATGATGTTTAAGAGTATACTTTCATCTGATCCAAATCATGATGCTTAAGAGTATACTTTCATCTGCTGATTGCCTTTCCAATCTTCAGTATATGGAGGTGCACCTGGGCATATATGTGACATAACTTATTTAATCTAATGGACTGGTTGTTAAGAATTCTAGAACTAGTAAAGAATCGAAAAAAAGATTATCAAGTTGCTATACTTTCCTCCCGCAAAAAAAAAAAAGCTGCTATACTTTCCTGTCTTATGGAGAAAAGTTACAACTAGTAAAGTCTGTATTCACATCACTGCCAAGTGCTAACTTTCTTCATGTGCACTCCGGCCCTTCCCATTGGAATTATTGAGCAAATAAATAAATATATGAAACATTTCTTTTGGAGAAAATATGGCATGGAAGATAAGGGCACTGCACTAATTGCGTGGGACAAAATTTGCATTCTGATGGAACAAGGTGGTCTGAGAGTTTTAAACATCAATGTTCACAATAAAGCTCTGCTAATGAAGAATTTGCACAAATTCTTCAATAAAGAAAAATTCCCATGGGTCAATCTAATTTGGGAAACTTATTATCAAAATGGATCTCTTACTGGCAAATTAGAAGGTCTCCTTGGTGGAGAGCACATTTAAAATTGTTGAACACATACAAGCAACAGGCTACTTGTAGCATTGTGAATGGTAAATCAACTCTTTTTGGTCAGATAAGTGGCAACAAACAACTCTGGAACAGAAATATCCAGAATTATTTTCTGCTATGCAGTCAACAGCAAAATTTCAGCCAGCAGCCTCATTCACTTGACATATTTGGAAGAACATTTTCATAGGCCACTCTCTGTACAAGCATATAACCAATTTATTGAACTGCAGCTGAGCCTAAATACCATTCAAATTTTTGATAACCCTGATCAATGGATGTATACATGGGGCAAATAGTATCTGTACTTTGCTCAGAAGAGGTTTCAGACACTCAGATGCATCTTTTGTGGGACTGTACTTTCGCTGAAGAATGCTGGGACATAATTCTGCCAGAAAGAAATAGAGGAACAAACATGTATGATGAAATCACACTGCTCAAAGAGAAATTGCACAAACATGGAACTGATTACTTTGGGATGCTGTAGCATATGTTTGCAACGAAATGGGAAAATATTCAAAAATGAATCTCCTTCAGTTCAAGATTGGAAGAGACAACTCAAGGAAGACATGTCCATGGTTATCCATAGACTAAGCAAAAGAAAATACCTACTATCAAAGATTGGATACAGAATAATTCTTAATTAGACTCCCTTTTCTCATTTTCTTTGTACATATGAAAATATTTTACTACCTTATAATATATAATTCATACATTAGGGCAGAATGCCTTGCTGTTTTCCTCTAAAAAAAGAATTCTAGAACTAATGATACAGACTGAGATTCTGAAAGCCAATCCTGTCTTGCATAATCAAAATTAAACATAAATCCTCTAATATCTACTTGAGATGGAAGTTATATTTGTTCATTCTACCTTCATTGCATGCTAAACGCCTTTGTCACGTTAATATTGCCTCTGACTGGGAGCGAAAGCACCAACCTGAAAAAAAACTGAGTGCTATGTTGGTTGGTATACTTTAATATACCGATAATATGTTCTTGGTTAGATCATATCCTCATTTTCTTGCGCACATCCTAATTTTTTTCACTTAGAATTAACACAGCTTTGATTTTTTATTTGAATTTTATGATATCGGTTCAGTTCGGATTACCCATTGTGAGGGCATAACCCACCTCACAGTGCATATTTTAATTGAATAGGGGGGGACTAAGGATCTCTGACAATTAACTTTTCATAACTAATGTCATGTACTTGATAACTGTACTGCGATCTCCACACACAGAAATCCTTTCCCTTCGTACGATTAGAAGAAGCTTTGATTAACGAAAGATTCCTAACTTTCTATCCACTCTCAGCTAGTCAAGTAGAAGCCGAGAAGATAGAAGATCACTCCTTCTTTTGTTATTTTTTTTTAGAGATTCTCTCATATTCCCTCCTGGGAACTTTCTCACTCCCCGGTTATGAAAATCTAATACGGTTGCGGTTAATTTCGATAGAATGTTCGTTGTGCTTTATCTACTCTGTTTCTAGATTAAAACTATCGTAAAATTTCTCATATATCCAACATTTAATCCCGGTGATGATGAAGAACACAAGTGTTGTAGGGTTTCGGCGATCGATAACATCACTATGCCCAAGGCAAAGGACCGAAGTTTTTTGACGGAAGGCTCAAAGAACCCAATGTTGAATTAATGAAACCACATACGACAAAGGTTGCAATGGTGCAGAAAACAGTTTACAAAAACATAGACGGGTCAAAGATTACAGGCCACGCTGAGAGCGTAGCAACACAGAACATCAAGAACTACATGCCCAAGCAGCATCTACGAGCACGAAGAAGTCTCTACCCTGATACTCGACACAAGAAGGTCACAGACCGCAAGTCATGGCGTTGCCACCGGCCGATGCTCTTCCGCCGTCGCCATCGAAACTATATTTCTCACAAAACAGTTACTAAGGGTTGGAACTTGATTAGTTTAAATTTAATTTTAAACTAATAAGGTTTCGATATTTGTTATGGATCAGCGGGAGTACTAGGTATCCCATATAAATAACCCATCCTATAATTAATGAAGATATACATCAAGTAGCCAGCAGAGCAGGAACCAACAGTACATTTTTTTTTTGAGAACACAGTACAACGCAGACGCTCACAAACACGCACGTACAAACACCCCTATGAACGCACGCACGCACACCCTACCCTATGAGCACCTCCGAGGGACTGAGCCGGCATATCTTGAGGTTGACGAAGTCACCACTGGCGCCTCGCTGTTCCTTAGACTACCCACAATGTGAGTATCATAGGTAGTATCATGCATTCCATGCATGCAAAATGCTGATGTGGCAGTGCAATTAAGGATGAGAGAGAGGATACTAGTATCATAGGTAGATACCGTATCATAGCACATACTACTAAAAAAATTAATGTCAAGTAAATCTTGTACATATATTTGCATTGAGATTTACAAAACAATTAATATATGGAGACTATGATACTAGTATATGATACCATGCATTGTGGAGATAGTAACATGTAGTAGTATCACGCATGATACTACTCCATTTCATAAACGCATCCCAAGATGAACTTTGACCATAAAAAATGAGCAATAAAATCTTAATTATATTATATGTAATTAGTATCGTTGGATTCGTATTGAAAAACACTTTTTAATGATATTAATTTCATACAAACAATCTTTATTTATTTGAAGTTATTCTTGGTCAAACAAAAAACTCGTAAAACGAGGGCGCCTTATTCCTTGAAACGGAGGTAGTACTTCTATATGATACTGTGCATTGTGACTAGTCTTAATTACGCCAACAACTTATCTATTAGTCTGCGACCCTCGGGATGGCCAACCTCCCAGTCCTGCAAGAGACTTCCGAAGAGGATGAAGAAACCCACACCGATGGCGAAGCATATGATTCCGGCGGCGAAGGGGAATATGTTGAGGGGTTTTCGCTCGACCTTGTATTCGAAATTCTCTGGACCCATAAGGTAGTAGCCTAGTACGACGAACGACATCATCGCTACGCCCACGACGATGGTCATCGTGAGCCGACCGCACTCGTCGGGCTCCGCCACCGCCTCTGCCATGCCGCTCTCGACGTCGGCCATCGCTCGCTCTCTCGCCGCCGCAACCGGATTTATAGTATGTCGATCGAATCAATCCGGCCACTTCCTTTGCACATATATATACGTCGATCGATCGCCAGCGTAGGTAATTTTATCTGTTGCTGGACCTCACGTCGTACTCGTACTAATAGGCCCAACCCTCAGAAGAAACGGGTCCATCCATATAGCACAGCCCACTAAGTACAAAGAGATCTTTTAGAATGCGTGCCGCCCACGTCGCTTCACGATTTACCCTGACCAATTTTAGTTGCTTTACGTTTCTCGTCGAGTAAAATACATGAGATATCATGGAACTTGTTTGTGTAAATCAGTTCAGTCACTGTATTCACGAAAGTTCAATTTACGGTCATCAAAGATGCGTTGCCGACTCACGTACGGTCACTGGTTACGATACATGTACGTATCTGCACATGTGGCATGCCAGGCATGGTGTTGACCGGTCAGCAGCGCGTATGTTTTGCTAAAATCTCCTAAACTAATTGACCGCTGTACTCCTGTTGGGTTGATTGAGGCACCGCTCTCCAAGTGCGCCCTCGCAGCTAGGAGCTCGTCGATGCGGTTCACGTGAGGCAAATTGACAGGTCCCTGCCCGTGCAGCAGCGGCCTTCGATGCGCGACACGGCCCTCCCCGATCGACCTACCCTGCCGTGGCGCCTCCCCTCGCAGTGCTACTGCTACTGCTGCTACTCGGTCCTCATGTAGAAGCCGCACCTGCCGGCGTTGCTGCCTCCACCGTGCATCACGCCTTCACTGCAGTAAGGTTGTACACTTGTACCACAACACGGCGCCGGCGTCGACTACCATGAGTTCAGATAGGCTAGCTCGTCTTGGTCTTCCATGCCGAAGGAACTAAGTTGTGGCGCCCGGCTGATTGGTCACCGGCTTCTCCGCCTCCGGCTACCCTACGTCGCTGAATGATCTCCTCTTTTGGCCACCCCTGCGGCTCCTGCTCGACCGGACGTTCTCAGTGGAGTACATAGGATTCATGTTCTACTTTTCTTTGTAATTGCACATAAAATTTTGCACACTTGATCACTTCCTTAACTTACTTATCCTAATTGCTCACAGATGGAGTACCAACGTGAGTCCTATCAGATTGGCCATGGAGGAAACCTGATGTTCGAGAAGGATTTGAAGCAACTAGTATTTTAGGAATACTCCTCAACCATCCGTCCAGAGGACCACCTCGGTGGGAAGTTACTGCAGATCTGAGAGGAAAGCTTGGAGCCCCAATATGGGAAACCATCTGGTTTTCTGTAACGGGAAACACTTGGAAAGATGGAATAGCCAAAGCCATGCAAGAAGCAATTGCCCGTCTGTGTGGACAAAATGAGAACAAGATCAAGAACACTCGCTTTGTTTACTACCCAAGACATGACCCCATGGGAAGACCACTAACCATGCCACCACACCCGGAGATGAACTACTATGTGGTATGCCTGGACTTCCTGCTGCACAAGACCCGCAAGGAGTTGGATAACGCCCGCCAAGCATATTACCCGTGAAGAAGAAGAAACCACCATTACGAATGAAGAGTAGTATTACTAAGTCACTTGAGTAGGTGTGAGTTTGTATCAGGATCCCCTTGTATCGTAGAGCGATGAATGGTTCTTAAAACCAACGGTGTGTTAGCTTTGTAATATGTGATGTTTGGTATGAATGAAAAAGTATTGCTGGTTTTTACCCCCTCAACGCTACTCAAGTTTTCAAGTTTTGAACTTTTGAATTTTAACTCAAACAAACCATAGAAATTTCCCTCTTATCTTATCATCTACCTCAATGTTCAGATGGCCCCACCAACCCGCAGCACCAATCAAGATGCAATGCTGCAGATGCTGCAGATGATGATGGCAGACAGGGAAGCCGAGAGAGCTAAACGTCAAGCCAATATCGCCGCACTGCAGCAGATAGCTCAGAACAATCAAGGCCATGGAAACCACGATCACCCCTGGATCGAAGTGAAGAACTTTCAGAACACCAACCCTCCCATGTTCAGCAAGATGAAGAACCCCTAGATGTCGATGACTGGCTCCACAATGGAGAATAACCTAGAAGTTGCGGGAGTAGAAGCCGCAGGTACTGTCGCCACCCACTACCCGTCAGACCCGCGAGCTTGGTGGACAAGTGCCCGCGCAATGAATGCGGGGCAAATGATGACATGGGAAGACTTCAAGCTGAAGTTTAGCAAGTATCACGTGCCCCAAGGACTGATCAAGAAGATGAGAGACGAGTTCCGCGAACTCAAGCAAGGGAGAATGTCCGTGGTGGAATACCGCGATGTTTCTTACTCGTCAAGGTACGCCCGGATGAGACAGACACCAACGAGAAGAGGAAGGAGAGATTTCCGAACTGCATGATGAGATGCAGACGTGTTAGTGAACATTCGCTGACTTGGAAGCCCTAGTAGACTCAGCCATACAGATGGAAGGAAGCTGCATCAAGCCAACGAACCGCAAGAGAAGGATGATGAACCAGAATGGACCCCACCATACATAGAAGCACCGCAACAATTCTACTGGAGGATTTACCCCAAGAAACAACAGGCCCCCTGCTCAGACGTATCGCCCAAACTACACCAACAACAATGGAGGACCCCCGAAGCCCGAAGGCAACCACAACAACAACAACAGCCACAACAACAACAACCCCAACAACAACAACCACCACCCCAATGGTAACAACAACAACCCCAATACTGCCCCAAGGACGGGAAGCAACGCTGTTCCCATCAACCCCAAAGACAAGTCAACTGTGAACTGCTATGAATGTGGAGTTGTGGGTCACTACTCCAATGAGTGCCCCAAGAAGCTTGCCAAGATTGCGCCAACAGCGCTGTGCGCAACAGGCGCTTCGCAGCTAAAAGGAACCAGAACAACCGCAACGGCCGTCTCTACCACATGAATGCCACTGAAGCCCAGGAAGCACCCCAGGCCATGCCAAGTATGTCTTCCTGTTAATCCAATTGCTCAATCTCTCTTAGGAACCTAACTTTTCTTAAAATCTCGGGACGAGATTTGTTTAAGGGGGAGGGTTTGTAACATCCCAAAAATTTCAAACAAAAAGAAAATGAATTTCCCTATTTCCAAAATTTGGAACCAACAAAAACTTTTATTAAATTTAGTTTGATGCATAGTGATCATGCTTATAGGTAGTGATATTGCCATGATGCTTGTGTAAACTATTTTGAAATGATCTTAAACCCTAAACCCTATCCTTTTCACCATCCAAGTTAAATAAAAATAAAAAGAAATTAAATTAGAAAAGGGCCTATGTGAAAGTGCATGGAGCCCCCATGTGTGGTTTTGGTAATTAATGACAATCCCTATGGACTAATGTTTGCATTGAGTTATATTTGTAGGAGTTGTCCATAGGCAATGCTTGAACCATATGTTGGCTTCAAGGTTGCATTAAGAAGAAATTGATGAAAGATATCAAGTATCAAGTATGTCTTGAAGATGAAGATGAAGTGAGCCCTCAAAGTTAACTTCAAGACATCAACATGATGAAGAATGAAGAAATGAAGTGCAAGTTCAAGATGAGCCATCTCTAATAGATCATTTGCTTGAAGCTTGCCATCCATATGGTGATCATGGATATGTGAAGATGTGCCGAAGAAGAAGCTCTCCCATGGTGGATTATGGGGGAGCAATCCACAAGACTTCATCAAGCAAGCACAATGAAGAAAGGCGTTCCATCTTGTTGTGATCAAGATCGTCTTCATCGACCTTAAGAGGAACGCGCAAGGTTTAGGTTTACTCTTGATAGGGTTTCTTTCTTACCGGTCTCATGGTGTAGTTGGAGACCGGTTTATAGTTTAGTTGCCGTACTATCAAGAGGGCTCTCGAGTGAGTAACTCGATCGCATCGTTCGGAGAGAGCTCAAACCTTTGCATCCTTGCATCATATTTCTTGGTTGTTATTTGGATCTTATCCATGTGGTGATTTAGAGCTTGTGGTTATTTCCATAGCAAGCTCTAGTTCATCGAAAACGGATTCCGCATGAATCACTTGTTGCGTTTTCGATATTGGAGTTTTTCTCGTATTGAGAGGTTTCACTCTAAAATACATAGAAAAACCTACCCCACTTGTTCTTAAGCTTTTCACTCTTTGTGGGGTAGCTCTTGTCATCTTCTTTGCAACAAAATTGGTTTCACCTAAATCCGAGTTTCCTAACTCAAGTTGTTGCATTTTCCATATTGGAGGTTTTACCGGTTTGTGTTTATAGATAGGTAAAACCTTTATCCATTTGTTTCTATCCTACCTTACTGGACTATGATGGTTTCCTGCATGATCTTGTAGATATTTTTACTAGCTTCGAAACGAGCCCAAGATCATCAAAATCGGAGTCCGGATGCAAAAGTTCTTGAAGTTTTCGTGAAGCTTTGGCCGAACCGGAACTTCCGCCCTACTTCCGGTGAACTTCCGGAAATGACGAATCTGCACGCAGAAAGTATACTGTAAGCATTCCGGGGACGCCCGACTTCACCCGGAAGTTGGCCGGTACTTCCGGGGGCGGAAGTTCCGCCCCAAATGACCGGAAGTTCCGGTTTTGACGAGTTTTGTGCATAACGGGCAGATTTCTCTTGCCCTATTTAAGGGGTCTTCTTCCCCAAAGTTCCCAACCGTTTGAGCTCGTTTTTGCCTCCATTGTTGACCTTCTTTGAGCTTGCTATCTCCCTCTCCCTCCCATGAATCTTGCATCTATTTGAGAAATAGATAGAGGAGATCTAGATCTACACCTTCACCAATCAAATCCCTCTCTTTGTGAGGGGAATCCACTAGATCTAGATCTTGGAGAAATTTGGTGTTCCTCCTCCTATTTGTTCTTCCTCTCTTATTCCCCCAATAGCTTTTGTAGCTTTGTTGGAATTTGAGAGAGAAGGACTTGAGCATCTTTGTGGTGTTCTTGCCATTGCATTTGGTGCATCGGTTTGAGTTCTCCACGGTGATTCGTGGAAGTGAAAGCAAGAAAGTTGTTACTCTTGGGTTCTTGGAACCCTAGACGGATTTGAGGCCTTTGTGGCGATTTCTTGGGAGCCTCCAATTAAGTTGTGGATGCGTGCCCCAAGCTTTGTGTAAGGCCCGGTTTCCGCCTCGAAGGAAATCCCTTAGTGGAACCGTGATCTAGGCCTTTGTGGCGAGGGTCACCGGAGATTTAGGTGAGGCGCCTTCGTGGCGTTCGGTGTGTGGTGTGAGTACCGCATCTTGGGGTGAGGCCTTTGTGGCGTTGGTGTGTGATGACCCACAAGTATAGGGGATCGCAACAGTCTTCGCGGGAAGTAAAACCCAAATTTATTGATTCGACACAAGGGGAGGTAAAGAATACTTGAAAGCCTTAACAGTGAGTTGTCAATTCAGCGCACTGAAACAGACTTGCTCAAGAGTTTATCGAGTAACAGTTTTATAGCGTAGCAGTAGCGAAATAATAGCAGAGTAACAAAGACAGCAGTAGTGATTATAGTAAACAGCAGGATTAAAATACTGTAGGCACAGGGACGGATTAACGGGCGTTGCATGGATGAGAGAAACTCATGTAACAATCAAAGCAGGGGCATTTGCAGATAATAATAAACGGTATCCAAGTACTAATCAATCAATAGGCATGTGTTCCATATATAGTCGTACGTGCTCGCAATGAGAAACTTGCACAACATCTTTTGTCCTACCAGCCGGTGGCAGCCGGGCCTCAAGGGAATCTGGATATTAAGGTACTCCTTTTAATAGAGCACCGGAGCAAAGCATTAACACTCGTGAAAACATGTGATCCTCATATCTAAGCCTTCCCCTCCAGTTGTCCCAATTTCTGTCACTTTGGGGCCTTTGGTTCCGGACATAGACATGTGCATACAACTTGTAGATACAATCTAAGCAATAATTATAGAGCTTAAATCTAAGATCATGCCACTCGGCCCTAGTGACAAGCATTAAGCATAACAAGATTGCAGCAACAATAACTTCACAAACTTTATAGATAGACTAATCATAATGTATCATCCATCGGATCCCAACAAACACAACACCGATTACATCAGATGGATCTCAATCATGTAAGGCAGCTCATGAGACCATTGTATTGAAGTACATGGGATAGAGAGTACCAACTAGCTACTTCTAGAACCCGTAGTCCATGGGGGAACTACTCACGGAGCATGCTGGAGGCGATGGCGTCGATGGAGATGGCTTCCGGGGGTTTCGCGCAGGTGCCGGAACGAGACTTCTGTCCCCGAATTGAGTTTCGCGATGGCGGCGGCGCCCGGAGTCTTTCTGGAGTTTCGTCAAAAGGTATCGAGTTTTTAGGTCGAAAGGGCTTATATAGGCGAAGAGGCGGCGCGGGAGGGGCAAGGGTGTTTCCCATAGGCCGGCGCGGCCAGGGGCTGGCCCGCGCGCCCTATGGTGTGGGGGCCCCAGGCCTCCTCCGACTCCTTCTGTCCTGGTCCGTCTCGGTGAATTATGATGGTTGGTCTTCGTTTCATCGAATTCCGAGAATATCGCCCGAACAGCCTTTCTGGAACCAAAAACAGAAAACAGGAACTGGCACTGTGGCATCTTGTTAATAGGTTAGTTCCGGAAAACGCATAAAATCATCATAAAGTGCAAGCAAAACATGTAAGTATTGTCATAAAACAAGCATGGAACATCAGAAATTATGGATACGTTGGAGACGTATCGCATCCCCAAGCTTAGTTCCTACTCGTCCTCGAGTAGGTAAACGATAAAAAGAATAATTTCTGTAGTGACATGCTACTTACATAACCTTGATCATACTATTACAAAGCATATGAGATGAATGAAGTGACTCAAGGCAATGATCTATAGTTGCTAACAAATAGATAACATATAGCAAAACTTTTCATGAAGAGTACTTTCAAGACAAGCATCAAAAGTCTTGCACAAGAGTTAACTCATAAAGCAATAGATTCAAAGTAAAGGCATCGAAGCAACACAAAGGAAGATTTAAGTTTCAGTAGTTGCTTTCAACTTTCAACATGCATATCTCATGGATAATTGTCAACATAAAGTAATATGATGAATGCAAATAAGCAAGTATGTAAGAATCAATGCACAGTTGACACAAGTGTTTGCTTCTAAGATGGAAGGAAGTAAGTAAACTAACTCAACATAAAGTAAAAGAATGGCCCTTCGCAGAGGGAAGCATTGATTGCTATATTTGTGCTAGAGCTTTGGTTTTGAAAACATAAAGAGAGCATAAAAGTAAAGTTTTGAGGGGTGTTTGTTGTTGTCAACGAATGGTAGTGGGCACTCTAACCCCCTTGCCAGACAAACCTTCGAAGAGCGGCTCCCATTTTATTTTATTTTTGGGTGGCACTCCTTCCAACCTTTCTTTCACAAACCATGGCTAACCAATCTCGGGTGCCTGCCAACAATCTCATACCATGAAGGAGTGCCTTTTTATTTTAGTTTTATTATGATGACACTCCCCCACCTTTGCTTTCACAAACCATGGATGACCGAATCTTCGGGTGCCGTCCAACAATCACATACCATGAAGGAGTGTCTATTTTTGTTAATTAATTTGGGACTGGGAATCCCATTGCCAGCTCTTTTTGCAAAGTTATTGGATAAGCGGATGAAGTCACTAGTCCATTGGTGAAAGTTGCCCAACAAGATTGAAAGATAAAACACCACATACTTCCTCATGAGCTATAAAACATTGGCACAAATTGAGAAGCATTTTGAATTGTTTAAAGGTAGCACTCAAGCAATTTACTTTGGAATGGTGGAGAAATACCATGTAGTAGGTAGGTATGGTGGACACAAATGGCATAGTGGTTGGCTCAAGGTTTTGGATGCACGAGAAGCATTCCCTCTCGGTACAAGGCTTTGGGCTAGCAAGGTTATTTGAAGCAAACACAAGTATGAACTGGTACAACAAAACTTACATAAGAACATATTGCAAGCATTATAATACTCTACACTGTCTTCCTTGTTGCTCAAACACTTTTACCAGAAAATATCTAGACCTTAAGAGAGACCAATCATGCAAACCAATTTCAACAAGATCTACAGTAGTTCTCCACTAATAGGTTTAAACTACATGACAAAACTTAATCATGATCTACTTGAGAGCTCAAAACAATTGCCAAGTGTCAAATTATTCAAGACAATATGAGGCATTTTCTTTCCAACCAAATAACCATAAGTGATGTAGCTTCCAACTTTTATCATTGAACATTAAAAGTAAAACGAAGAACAAGTGTTCATATGAAAAAGCGGAGCGTATCTCTCCCAAACAAGGATTGCTAGGATCCGATCTTATTCAAACAAAAACAAAAATAAAAGCACACAGACGCTCCAAGTAAAACACATATGATGTGACCGAATAAAAATATAGTTTCAATAGAAGAAACCTGATAAGTTGATGAAGAAGGGATGCCTTGGGCATCCCCAAGCTTAGACGCTTGAGTCTTCTTGAAATGTGTAGGGATGAACCACGGGGCATCCCCAAGCTTAGACTTTTCACTCTTCTTGATCATATATCATCCTCTCTTGACCCTTGAAAACTTCCTTCACACCAAACTTCTCATAAACTTCATTAGAGGGGTTAGTACTCAAAAACTTGAATCCACCTTGGTCCTGTAGTGACACATTGCAAGAACTCAATAAAACATTAGCTACAACTCTCCACGTCTAGAAAGCCTTGCTTAAAGTTCACAAGAGACAATGCAAAAACAGAGACAGAATCTGCCAAAACAGAACAGCCAGTAAAGACGAATTTTAAACAGGTACTTCCGTTGCTCAAATCAGAAAACTCAAAACTAATGAAAGTTGCGTACATATCTGAGGAACACGCACGTAAATTGGCATATTTTTTGAGTTACCTACAGAGAAAACAGCCCAGATTCGTGACAGATAGAAATCTGTTTCTGCGCAGAAATCCAAATCTAGTATCAACCTTCGATTAGAGGCTTCACTTGGCACAACATTGCAATAAAATAAAGATAAGGAGAGGTTGCTATAGTAGTAACAACTTCCAAGACACAACAAAATAGTAGCAAAATAAACACATGGGTTATCTCCCAAGAAGTGCTTTCTTTATAGCCATTAAGATGGGCTCAGCAATTTTGATGATGCACTCGCAAGAAATAAGAGTTGAAGCAAAAGAGAGCATCAAAAAGCAAATTCAAAACACATTTAAGTCTAACCCACTTCCTATGCATAGGAATCTTGTACACAAATAAATTCATGAAGAACAAAGTGACAAGCATAAGAAGGTAAAACAAGAGTAACTTCAAAATTTTAAGCATATAGAGAGGTGTTTTAGTACCATGCAAATTTCTACAACCATATTTTCCTCTCTCATAATAATTTTCAGTAGCTTCATGAACAAACTCAACAATATAACTATCACATACAGCATGCTTTCCATGATCCATAAACACATAATTTTTATCAAGCTCAAAAATAGTGCGATTAAAACTTTCAAACACACTTTTATCAATAATATAACAAGATGGTTGATCAATCTCAAGAGATATGGGACTCATAGATAATGTCAAGACCTCTCCAATCCCATTTTCATTAGTAGTACAATTAATATTATCAAGTAACATAGGACCATCATCAAGAGCTTTATCATAAACATTTGCTACGCAAAATTCTTTAGTACCATGCATTTCGACATGGCACAAACAAAGCATTATCATAAGATTTATCAAAGTAGCATGGATTATCATAAATAACAGTAGCATAATTATTCTCACAAGTTTTACTCATAGGGAATATTTCAAGAGAATCCATAGGAACATAACATTCAACCTCTTTCGGTAAGCATGGAGGACAATCAAATAGTGTAAGAGATAAAGAGTTACTCTCATTAGAAGGTTGGCATGGGTAGCTAATCCATTCTTCCTCCTTTTGTTCATCACTCTCCTCTTCTTTTTCATCCAATGAGCTTTCAGGTTCATTTCCTCCTCTTTTTTCATCCAATGAGCTTTCAGGTTCATCAATTTCTTCTTCCACAGGTCCCTGCAAATTGTGAGTGCATTCTTGTGCATTAATGAGTCTCTCTTTATAATCAATGATATAAGGATTATCTGTAACTTTCATGCAAAAATTAAGGATAGAAGAGACATAATCTTTAAGGTCCTTACAAACAACACAAGTTTCATAATTTTTAACCATGAAGGATTCTATCTCGGAGGCTCCCATAAATATGACAAATTGTTCTACCTCTTCAAACCCAAAATGAATATAGCTATTCCGATTATAGTTCTTAATTAAAAATTCCTCACTAAAGCCACATTGAAATTTAAGATGTTTAGTGTCCTGTTGAGAGCAACAGTTTATATCATGGCGTTTAAGCAAGATTTGTATTCAATTTTTCTATCATAGCACTCATCACTTTTCCCGATCTTGATTCTCTATAATTATTATAATATTCTATAAGCTCCAAGTAGGTTATGGGTTCTCCCATAACAGCAGTTTTAATTTTTAGGTTTTCAAATTTTTATGGATTTTTGGGTATATGAGAAAAGTAAAACAAGACAAAAAGAAACTAGACAAAAGTAAACTAAGAAAAATAAAACAAGACAGAAATAAACTAAGCACAACAAAATAAAATAAAATGAGAGAGAAGAGTGTACTCCCCAGGTGAACTTATGAGTAGAGCTATGCCTCCCCGGCAACGGCGCCAGAAAATAGTCTTGATGACCCACAAGTATAGGGATCGCAACAGTCTTCGCGGGAAGTAAAACCCAAATTTATTGATTCGACACAAGGGGAGGTAAAGAATACTTGAAAGCCTTAATAGCGGAGTTGTCAATTCAGTCGCACTGAAACAGACTTGCTCGCAAGAGTTTATCATAGTAACAGTTTTATAGCAGAGAGGCGAAATAACAAGAGTGAGTAACAAAGACATAGTGATTATAGTAAACAAGCAGATTAAAATTAGGCACATGGACGGATTAACGGGCGTTGCATGGATGAGAGAAACTCATGTAATAATCAAAGCAGGGGCATTTGCAGATAATAATAAAACGGTATCCAAGTACTAATCAATCAATAGGCATGTGTTCCATATATAGTCATACGTGCTCGCAATGAGAAACTTGCACAACATCTTTTGTCCTACCAGCCGGTGGCAGCCGGGCCTCAAGGGAATCTACTGGATATTAAGGTACTCCTTTTAATAGAGCACCGGAGCAAAGCATTAACACTCCGTGAAAACATGTGATCCTCATATCTAAGCCTTCCCCTCCGTTGTCCCAATTTGTCACTTTGGGGCCTTTGGTTCCGACATAGACATGTGCATACAACTTGTAGATACAATCTAAGCAATAATTATAGAGCTTAAATCTAAGATCATGCCACTCGGGCCCTAGTGACAAGCATTAAGCATAACAAGATTGCAGCAACAATAACTTCACAAACTTTATAGATAGACTAATCATAATGTATCATCCATCGGATCCCAACAAACACAACACCGATTACATCAGATGGATCTCAATCATGTAAGGCAGCTCATGAGACCATTGTATTGAAGTACATGGGATAGAGAGTACCAACTAGCTACCGCTCGAACCCGTAGTCCATGGGGGAACTACTCACGGAGCATGCGGAGGCGATGGCTGATGGAGATGGCTTCCGGGCACTTCCCCGTCCCGGCAGGTGCCGGAACAGAGACTTCTGTCCCCGAATTGGAGTTTCGCGATGGCGGCGGCGCCCTGGAGTCTTTCTGGAGTTTCGTCAAAAGGTATCGAGTTTTTAGGTCGAAAGGGCTTATATAGGCGAAGAGGCGCGGAGGGGACAGGGTGCCCTCCCCATAGGCCGGCGCGGCCGGGGCTGGCCCGCGCGGCCCTATGGTGTGGGGCCCAGGCCTCCCCTCGACTCCCTGTCCCTGGTCCGTCTCGGTGAATTATGATGTTTGGTCTTCGTCGAATTCCGAGAATATTGCCCGAACAGCCTTTCTGGAACCAAAAACAGCAGAAAACAGAACTGGCACTGTGGCATCTTGTTAATAGGTTAGTTCCGAAAACGCATAAAATCATCATAAAGTGCAAGCAAAACATGTAAGTATTGTCATAAAACAAGCATGGAACATCGGAATTATGGATACGTTGGAGACGTATCGTTGTGCATCGAGCAACCACACCTCAAGGTGAGCCTCTTGTGGCGTTCGGGAGCACTAAGCAACCGCACCTCTCCACCGGAGATTAGCACTCGCAAGAGTGTGAACTCCGGGATAAATCATCGTCTCCCGCGTGCCTCGGTTATCTCTATACCCGAGCTATTTACTTATGCACTTTACCTTGTGATAGCCATCGTGCTTGAAGTTATATATATCTTGCTATCACATACTTGCTTGTATTGCTTAGCATAAGTTGTTGGTGCACATAGGTGAACCATTGCTTATAATAAGTTGTTGGTGCACATAGGTGAACAATAGTATATAGGCTTTGGGCTTGACAAAGTAAACGCTAGTTTTATTCCGCATTTGTTAAGCCCATCTCGTAAAAGTTTTAAATCGCCTATTCACCCCCCCTCTCTAGGCGACATCTGTGTCCTTTCAATTGGTATCAGAGCAAGGTCTCTCATTCTTAGGCTTCACCGCCTTGAGAGTAAAGATGTCGGTTAGGGGATTAGATCACAATAACTTGTTTATATTTGATGGCACAAACTATGATCTATGGAAAATTTATGTGCTTAATATTTTGCGGGGTATTTCCCCGAACATGGAGCGATTTCTTGACATGGGTTTTTCTTCTCCTAAGGATCCCCAAAATTTATCTTATGAGGAGAAGAAAACTCTTGTCTCGATGCTCTTGCTTCTCATGTGTTTTCCATTGTTGTGAGCAATGTAGTTATTTCTTCAATCATGCCTTTTGGGAGCGCTCATGAATTATGGACAAAGCTTCAAGACAAATATGATGTGTCCAATATTATTGAGGATGATTGTATTGCTTCCACTTCCGGCCGTGATGAGTTCTCATCTTCATCCACTTCACCAAAGTGTGGTAAGACACAAGGTAATGATATGGTGAGTGGTGATGAAAATTGCAATGTTGATATTGAGCTTACTATTGATGATTCTTCATCTCTATCTCATTGCAATGGTTCATCTTTGGACTTAAACACATCTAGCACTAGAAATGATTTACATGCTTGTGTTGATAGTCCTTGCATATCATGTGTAAGTTGCTTGAATAAATCTAATGATGATATGCTTGCTTTGTCTTGTGGCCATGATAAAAATGCTTCTATTTCCTCTAGTTGTTGTGTGACTAACATTGTAGAGGAAACCAAAGATTCTATTGGTCAAGACAAGATCTTGAAAGGAGCCTCAAGTAACTCCTCATCTTTATCTCACGGTCCTCATATATGCCTTATGGCCAAGGGTTCCACGGTACCTCCTACCATGGAACCTAATATGTCTCGTGGTGATAAGGATGAGGATGAATATGAAGAAGAGGATTGAGTTGTCTCTCTACGCGATAAGGGTGAGAGCATATTCAAGGTTATTTGCAAAGATAAAATTGCTAGCACTCACTTCTTTGAAATCTTGACTACCGCTATTGAGAGCCAAAAACTTATTTGGATGCATGAGAACACCATTGATAAAAAGGGTGCTCTTGAACGAGAGTATGCCAATGATGTAGCATCCCTAAAGAATGACCTTGAAGAAGAACAAGAGACCATAGCCTCTCTTGAAGAGCAACTTGAAACCCTTGAAGTGTCTCAAAATGAAATAGTTTCTAAACTCACTAAGGAAAGAGACCATGCTAAAGCTCAAGTAAAAATGCTTAAAAAGGAAAATCCCAAAGTTGGTGTTGGTCATGATAAACTTGTTAAGGATCTAGATGATCTAGACAAGGCCCACAAGGTCTTGGAGAGCGAACACTCTATCCTCACCAAGTCCCATGAGCAACTTCAAGCTTCATATTTAAAAGAGCATGCTATGTTACCCTCTCTTCTTAATATGTCTTGTGATGATGCTTGTGCTACTAACTCTACTTCTGAAGCATCTATCTTGAAGGAGAATGTTGAGCTAAGGGCTCAACTTGAATTGCTAACTAGCAATTATGGGAAATTGGAAGAAAATCATGGAAAGCTTTCTAGCTCCCATGAGGATCTTCTAGCCTCCCATGATAGGCTAAAGTTAGCTCATGAGGCTATCATATCAAAGGCAACACCTTGTGAGCCTAATGTGGATACTAGCACTACTACCCAAAAAGCTATATTGCCATGTGCTAGTCCTAGTAATTCATCCACTCATAGTATTGTTAAATCTTGTGATGAATTATCTTCCTTGCCTTGTTGCTCTAACAATGAAGGTTCTACTTCCTCTAGTACTTGTGTTGTTACTAACCATGTAGAGGAAATCAAAGAGCTCAAGGCCCAAGTCACTTCTTTGAAGACCGACTTGGTAAAGAGTCATGAAGGGAAATGCAAACTTGACACGATGTTAAGTGTGCCCCAATGACAAGAGTGGACTTGGATTCAAATCCAACAACAAGAACAAGTCCAACAACAACAACAAGAAGGGCCAAGTACAAGTCAAAGACCCGGCCAAGATTGTTTGCTTCAAGTGCAAAATTGAAGGGCACCATGTTAGATCTTGCCCTTTGAAGAAGAAGCAAAAAGGGAAGCGGCCTCAAGCTCAAACTCATATTCAACCTCAAGTTGAAGAAATTCCACTTCCCAAGAAGAATCAAGCCAATGCTCCCATTGTGGAGAAATCTAGTGAGAAGAAGGAGAAGAAAAGAACTTGCTACATATGCCGTGAGAAGGGCCACATCTCCTCTTTTGCACTATTGGTACCTCATCCAACTCTATCTCCATTGATGATGTTTATTCTCTTCGTAGGATGAGGGTGGCAATGTGTTTGCCAAATATGTTGGTGCTCAAAGTGGTGTCAAGAAAAGAACCATTTAGGTTGCCAAGCCTATTGTGACTAACCTCTTAGGACCCAACTTAGTTGGGGACCAACAATCCAAAACTTGATCAATAGGTGCTTGTTGGAGGGCATTGAGACTTGGCTACATCATGAAGAATTAAGGGATCTTCATCATTATATTATCTCAAGCCAAGTCTTTTGGTTATCTTACTTCTATCATATACCCAATGTTCTCCTTGCGGTAACATGTGCTCAACTCATTTATATTGAAAGTTACTCCCTTTGCATGTGTTAGTTTTGTTCCTAACATGTGTTTGTATATGTTGTGCATCCTACTTGTTTTTCTGAGAAATCAAGTCTATGAACGTTAGGTTGCACACCATGTATTTGTGCTTGTGTTGGAGCCTCTTTGCATCTTGTTGTATCTTATATGGCTCTTATGAGAGATTAATGGACTATAACATTTTGGGGGAGTGATATGCCTTTAGGAATTTCACAATCCTAACAATGTGTACATGAGGAATATCACTTAGAATTGATATTGCAAGATTATCTAGTCTCTATGTGGTATGCCATCTTCATGAGAAATTCAAATTCTAATGTCCATTAATATCTCTAGTTGGATCTTATTTGCCTCTTTTGAAAATAAATTCCTTATCACATTATGGGGGAGTAATAAGCTTTGTGTATATTACAAGCCTATAAAATGTGAACATTTGAGGTTGTGTCACATAGAATTGATATTGTAAATTATCTCTCTCATATGTGGCAAGTTTGCTCAAACAAGTTCCAATTTGCTTAAATGGCTTCATTGCTAATATCTTTGTGGATCTTATTTGTGAAAGTTTTTCTTGGCATGGTTTTTCACAAAGTTTCCCTCAATACATTTTTGGGAAACCATGTGCTTCAAGTCATACTATTAATTGCTTTGCATGTTGGTATGAATACTATTAATTGCCTTGCATGTTGGTATGACTAAATGAAGCTATCAACAAACTATCTTTGCATGATGGTTAACTCTTATCTTTTACCATATGCTTTATTCGTTGTAAATATGATCTTATGTATACTTACAAACTACCACCGGGAAATATTTCCTAATATCTCTTGTCCTAGGACAAGTGGTAATAAATTATGAGGTAGATATTTATTAATCATATCTACATTGGCTCTTGTGTTCAAATTGCCTCATTTATTGCCATGAATTTGTTTTGCTTTGACTCCCATGTGTCTTCCTTGCATCTTATGGATCTAATTTGACTATTCAAACTTTCTTAGCATTTTAGTAGATATAGGTAGCGTGATGATCCTAGTTTTGTGCATTTTGTATTCATATGAAAAATCCTAGATAATGCACTAATCTTGGGGGAGATCTTATATATTTGTTAGAATGCTTAACATCTCTTGATCATTATCAAAAATTTGGTTTTGGGAGATATAAAATTTTATTTTTTTTGGTACTTTGTGCCATCATAAGAAGTGTCGAGGGTTTGGTTTATTTGTTGGAACCTTGCTCTCTTGGGAGTTGGTTATCTCAATCCTTTGTGCTTAGGCTTAATTAGCTTCTTATAATGAGATAAGTCTTTGGAGTCAATCTTGTGTTGATTTGATTCTTTGATATAATTTGGACAACCATTGTCTCTTGATTTATTTGGTGTCTTGTCCAAATTATATCTTTCTTTGGTTCTTGAAAGTATTGTGCATGCATCTTCAATATATGTCTATCTTATGGCATGTGTTACTTTCTTTGATCCAATATATAGGGTAAACTCCATCAAATCCTAATTTGGCTAAGATGTGCATGAAATTCAATTTCATATCTATATGCACATAGTATTGTGGAGTTTGTCCTATATGTTGTAGTGTGTCTAACTACTTTGAACCCAATTAGTTTGGGGACCTTTTTGTACTTACCTTTGTGTTAGGTACAATGGATATGCATTGGATGCTTGTCTCACTCTTGGGGGAGAAGTGGTGACTCAATGGTAACTTGAGGCAAGCTAGGATGGTCAACGAACACATATCTACTACATCCTCACCAATGCTATCTCGGTAACAAGTATCTTCTCATGCATATTTTTCTAGCATCCAACCATGTGGTTGCATCTTGGCATGAATCTCTTCATTTGCAAATGTTGTGCTTCTTGCTAAAATCTTAACGAAACCTCTTTATTGCGAATGTGAGTAATTTGAGATGAGCACATATGTTGGGAAGTATATAAAATCATGATCATGATTCACCCATCCCATCTATGCCTATCTAGCAATTTTATTGCATATCAATTCCTCAAGCCTCTCACATGTGCAATATCGATGAAAGTGCAAATTGAGTTATTTCTTTTAGTATCCTCGTTTGTGATACTTGTTGCCTTTCTCAAAGCATCCCAACTATCTTCTATCCCTTGTGGATATTTGTGATGTATTTTATGTGTTTATGGTTGAAGTTCATGAATGTACCATAAGATAAAATTGAGCCTTTGGCCATGCTATTAAGCAAAAATTCTTATTGGTATATTGCATGACTTTGTCTTGGATATCATGCTATATTTCTTGTGTATCTATTTTGTGTGTGCATGTTTCTTTGTGGATAAATATCTTTGTGATATTGCTCACTTAGAGAAACTTATACACATAAGAGATGATACATCTCCATTCGATATCTTATTTATTTGTTGCGTGTTGATTGGTCATGCTAAGCAATATAATTCATTGAAGACTATGATGATGCTTTTTGCTCATCCTTGTAATAGTCTTATAATATGCTTTATCATGCCTTTCACATATCCTCTTGGTTGAGCCTTTTATTATGGTGCCTCTTACTTGTTGCTCAACCATTTGTTTGTTGCAAGTGTTAAGCTTAATTTTCTATCTATGATCTATTGCAAATGTTTGTGTTTTAAATGGTAATGAGGGAGTGAGGATTCCATGTTATGCATATTGCATTCAAATGCAACATTTTAATTTATGCATGTACCTTGGGGAGCTTCCTCATTTTATTTAAGGCACTATTTTGTGGTGATCATTAGAGTTTGATTCACTTGGTATCTTTTGTTTTGAATGATATTATGGGAGTGATGATTCCATGTTTGTGCACTTTATACTCCAATGCAAATTGTCTAGTTTTGTGCACAAACCTTGGGGAGCTTCCTCATATTATTTAGATCAATCTTCTTGACCTTATCATAATATCTATCTTTCTTTTGGTATCTTTTTTGGTTCATTTGGTTGCTTGCTTCATTTGTTGAGGCCTCTTGACTTTCTTATCTTTTTGCAATCTTTGATCCTATCCATAGTGTGATTCCTTCCGAATATTCGTCATTGGATACGTGCATTTGATTCCACTCAAATTATGAGAAATGCACATGGTATGGATGAACTCTCACTATGTTGGCCTTCTAAATTTTCACCCATTTCGGCAATTGGTGCCAATGGGGGAGAAGTTTGGAGGGTTTAAGGGAATTTGGTTATGTCTTTGATTTTGTGCTTAAGCATGTGCCTTTATTGCATTGCATCTTGTTGCTTTGCATAGTTGAATATTTAGAGAAAACTCCACTAGGCTTTGAATGTCAATGTATGCTCTTGCATATATTATCGGGGAGTTTGCTCTATGTATTCAACTTGTTTGTTACTTAAATTCCTTATATAAACCCTCTCAAAGAGATTGTCATCAATTACCAAAATGGGGGAGATTGAAAGTGCATGGAGCCCCATGTGTGGTTTTGGTAATTAATGACAATCCCTATGGACTAATGTTTGCATTGAGTTATATTTGTAGTAGTTGTCCATAGGCAATGCTTGAACCATATGTTGGCTTCAAGGTTGCATTAAGAAGAAATTGATGAAGGATATCAAGTATCAAGTATGTCGTGAAGATGAAGATGAAGTGAGCCCTCAAAGAGATTGTCATCAATTACCAAAATTGGGGAGATTGAAAGTGCATGGAGCCCCCATGTGTGGTTTTGGTAATTAATGACAATCCCTATGGACTAATGTTTGCATTGAGTTATATTTGTAGGAGTTGTCCATAGGCAATGCTTGAACCATATGTTGGCTTCAAGGTTGCATTAAGAAGAAATTGATGAAGGATATC
The DNA here is from genome assembly GCA_030979885.1 of Lolium multiflorum. Taxonomy (NCBI): domain Eukaryota; kingdom Viridiplantae; phylum Streptophyta; class Magnoliopsida; order Poales; family Poaceae; genus Lolium; species Lolium multiflorum. The sequence continues at coordinate 33,146 of JAUUTY010000219.1, read as the reverse complement.
AAGTATCAAGTATGTCTTGAAGATGAAGATGAAGTGAGCCCTCAAAGTTAACTTCAAGACATCAACATGATGAAGAATGAAGAAATGAAGTGCAAGTTCAAGATGAGCCATCTCTAATAGATCATTTGCTTGAAGCTTTCCATCCATATGGTGATCATGGATATGTGAAGATGTGCCGAAGAAGAAGCTCTCCGATGGTGGATTATGGGGGAGCAATCCACAAGACTTCATCAAGCAAGCACAATGAAGAAAGGCGTTCCATCTTGTTGTGATCAAGATCGTCTTCATCGACCTTAAGAGGAACGCGCAAGGTTAAGGTTTGCTCTTGATAGGGTTTCTTTCTTACCGGTCTCATGGTGTAGTTGGAGACCGGTTTATAGTTTAGTTGCCGTACTATCAAGAGGGCTCTCGAGTGAGTAACTCGATCGCATCGTTCGAGAGAGCTCAAACCTTTGCATCCTTGCGTCATATTTCTTGGTTGTTATTTGGATCTTATCCATGTGGTTATTTAGAGCTTGTGGTTATTTCCATAGCAAGCTCTAGTTCATCTAAAACGGATTCCGCATGAATCACTTGTTGCGTTTTCGATATTGGAGTTTTCTCGGTTTCTCGTATTGAGAGGTTTCACTCTAAAATACATAGAAAAACCTACCCCACTTGTTCTTAAGCTTTTCACTCTTTGTGGGGTAGCTCTTGTCATCTTCTTTGCAACAAAATTGGTTTCACCTAAATCCGAGTTTCCTAACTCAAGTTGTTGCATTTTCCATATTGGAGGTTTTACCGGTTTGCTGTTTATAGATAGGTAAAACCTTTATCCATTTGTTTCTATCCTACCTTACTGGACTATGATGGTTTCCTGCATGATCTTGTATATATTTTTACTAGCTTCGAAACGAGCCCAAGATCATCAAAATCGGAGTCTGGATGCAAAAGTTCTTGAAGTTTTCGTGAAGCAGTTTTTTGGCCGGAAGTTGGCCGGAAGTACCGGAACTTCCGCCCTACTTCCGGTGAACTTCCGGAAATGACGAATCTGCACGCAGAAAGTATACTGTAACCATTCGGGGACGCCCGACTTCACCCGGAAGTTGGCGGTACTTCTGGGGGGCCGCCCCAAATGACCGGAAGTTCCGGTTTTGACGAGTTTTGTGCATAACGGGCAGATTTCTCTTGCCCTATTTTAGGGTCTTCTTCCCCAAAGTTCCCCAACCGTATGAGCTCGCTTTTGCCTCCATTGTTGACCTTCTTTGAGCTTGCTATCTCCCTCTCCCTCCCATGAATCTTGCATCTATTTGAGAGATAGATAGAGGAGATCTAGATCTACACCTTCACCAATCAAATCCCTCTCTTTGTGAGGGGAATCCACTAGATCTAGATCTTGGAGAAATTTGGTGTTCCTCCTCCTATTTGTTCTTCCTCTCTTATTCCCCCAATAGCTTTTGTAGCTTTGTTGGAATTTGAGAGAGAAGGACTTGAGCATCTTTGTGGTGTTCTTGCCATTGCATTTGGTGCATCGGTTTGAGTTCTCCACGGTGATTCTGGAAGTGAAAGAAAGTTGTTACTCTTGGGTTCTTGGAACCCTAGACGGATTTGAGGCCTTTGTGGCGATTTCTTGGGAGCCTCCAATTAAGTTGTGGATGCGTGCCCCAAGCTTTGTGTAAGGCTCGGTTTCCGCCTCGAAGGAAATCCCTTAGTGGAACCGTGACCTAGGCCTTTGTGGCGAGGGTCACCGGAGATTTAGGTGAGGCGCCTTCGTGGCGTTCGGTGTGTGGTGTGAGTACCGCATCTTGGGGTGAGGCCTTTGTGGCGTTGGTGTGCATCGAGCAACCACACCTCAAGGTGAGCCTCTTGTGGCGTTCGGGAGCACTAAGCAACCGCACCTCTCCACCGGAGATTAGCACTGCAAGAGTGTGAACTCCGGGATAAATCATCGTCTCCCGCGTGCCTCGGTTATCTCTATACCCGAGCTATTTACTTATGCACTTTACCTTGTGATAGCCATCGTGTTTGAAGTTATATATATCTTGCTATCACATACTTGCTTGTATTGCTTAGCATAAGTTGTTGGTGCACATAGGTGAACCATTGCTTAGAATAAGTTGTTGGTGCACATAGGTGAACAATAGTATATAGGCTTTGGGCTTGACAAAGTAAACGCTAGTTTTATTCCGCATTTGTTAAGCCCATCTCGTAAAAGTTTTAAATCGCCTATTCACCCCCCCTCTAGGCGACATCCGTGTCCTTTCACTATGTGCCTATGGCTATTTTTGCTAAAACTTTTACCTAGGCTTTTCTACCCTGTTTAGATGTTTTGAAAACATCAACAAACCTCATCTAGTACCTACTAACTAATTCAAGTGGGAAACAAAAATAAAATCAACCTATGCATAGAGGCATATGTGGCACATAGCCATAATACCAAATCTTGTCCCATGCACTCATACCTTGCCCAAATGGTGTGAAACCCTCTCTAAACCTAATCTCACACTAAATGGAACCTAAACCATGCTGTCGTTGCCTATTCGACGGTACCTCGGAGGAGGATCCTCACGAGGGGGAGAAGAAGTAGGGGCCATAGGGCGGAGTGCACACGGGACGGTGGTACGCGATTTACCCAGCTTCGGAACACCTGCACGAGGACAGGGCCTACTGCTTGTCCGGAATTATCCGGCGCTTTCGCGTTGTTACAATGAGTTGTGGTTGTGCCTCTAGGGCTCCGGGATCCGGCTTATATAGGCGCACGGATCTAGGGTTTACATGGAGAGTCCTAGCCGGATTACAGATTGCCTAACTACGGTAAAATGTCTTGCCGTGTACGTCAAGGATCCGCCTCCCATATACATCATACTGGATCCGGGTTCCTCATAGGCCTCCACGGATCCGGGTTCCTCTGAAGGTCGGTGCGGATCCGGCTAACTGATGGGCCGGACTTCATCCTTCATGATCAACAGAATCGGCCGCCCGATGGGCCACATGCCACATCACCGTCTATGGGCCACCCGGCTTGCCGGATCTAGGCACTGTCGATGGTACACCCATGAAGTATACCCACAACAGTAGCCCCCAGAGTTCTCCGAGTTTCACCTTCAGTTTCTAGCTTGCTAGCACCTTATGATCTCCGGCAATGTTGGTAATGCGGAGAAACCTGAAGAACTCCAACTTCACATTTTCTTCTTTCCCAACCTGTAGTCGGAAAATCCCCTCACCCTGCGGGACTTCATCCATCGACAGTACATAACACGTCTCCGGGTTACTCCCCTGCAGTAGACAAGGATCCGAATATCTTTGCGCTGCAACCCGGAACCTTAATAGGTTCAAACGGTTCCGCCAATTCTGGCGCCATTTTCGCGCGATTTGAGCGGTAACTTATCCTTAGCCATTTTTACCGTTTAGGGTTTCGACACATGTCACGCATCCAACGGCGCGACGCTTGCATTCCGACCACAGGATGCGGAGCACGAATCTCCTCCTTTGGCCTATAAATATCCACCGTCGACCCCTAAACCTCCCATTCACCCCCCTTTCTACCTCTCTGCGAAGCGCCGCCCTCGAGCTCATCCTCCGCCGTGCCGGAGTCTTCCGGAAAACTCGCCGGAGTCTCGCCGGAGCTGCTGCGCCACCGCACAGTTCATCATGTTCTTAACGTCAGCGAGCCACCACGCAAAATCCTCGTCGCCGGCGACCTCCGACCACCGCGGAATCCATTACGGTGAGTCCTCGAGCTTCAGTCTTTCGTCGTAGTTGGAAGTGATGATCCTTTAGGAAGATGACATGGATCCGACTAAATTACGTTTTCCGCCACTTCTTTTCTCTTCAGATGTCTTCTGTGACTCCGCCTCCAACCTCCGAGCCCATCATGGCAACTCCTATCTCCTCCGCCCCTCCACCCTTCATCCCGGTCCATCTGGATCCCATCAAGGACTCCGGCAAGGATACCGAAGGTACCTCTGCTAACCCAGAGAAAGCCTCCGGGGAGGAACGGGCAGAACAGAAGGCGGAAGAGATTGCCGCTAAGAAATCCAAGGCTCGTCAGCGAGACTCCGAAGCCAAAGGGAAATGGTGGCCCTGCACCACCAATGAAACGGAGTTGAAGAACTTGGAGGCGGAAGGTTTTCTGCTACCCGGAAGCTGGCGAACAGTTCCGGGTTCCCTGGCTCCAGCCCCTCAAGATGGCGAGATGGTGGTGACAAAAGCGCTGGTGGAGCGAGGCTTCTCTTTTCCGCCATTGGATTTCTTCTCGGAAATCTTGAAGGCGTACGGGCTCCAGCCCCACAACATATCGCCGAACAGCGTCCTGGCGATCAGCAACCATGTCACTCTCTGTGAGGGCCACCTCCGGGTAACTCCCGAACTTCCTCTTTTCCAATACTATTTCTCCGTCAACAAGGAGAAGATCCGCCAAACCTCTGAGTTGGCGACCTGCGGATCCATCACCTTCATGCTCCGCCCCGGCCGCATCTACCCCCCTACCGACCGCCACGAATCTGCGCGGTATTGGTCCGGAGGCTTCTTCTACCTGAAGGACGTCTCCGACCCGGCGAGCGACAGGAAACTTCCATTATTCAAGAACAGCCCCGCCAGTGAAACTCCGGCATGGACGCAGTGCCCTCACCTCTCCGAGTCGCCTCAGCTGACCCGCGCTGTTAGGCGGATCTGCAAGCTCACGGAGGAGGGTCTGTCGGGGAAAGACCTTACCATGTCTTGGTTCACCAAGCGGATCCAGCCACTTTAGCATCGAGACTGCTTGATGTTCCACTACACGGGGCGCGACGATCCGATGCGCGCCACAAAAGATAATCTCTCCGCCGACACCATCGACAAGAGGATCCGGCTCCTCATCAAGATTCCGCGTGAACTTCATGTTCACGTGTGTAACAAAGACATCCACACCAATGGTTCCGGGACCGCGGTACGTTATCCTGACGTGCCTGTCAATTCCTTCATGCCTTAAATTTTGTCTAAGTCTTGGTTTGGTAACAAAGCTCGAAGCCCTCGAGGAAGGCGAGCTCGGAACTCTCCTCCGGGCCCCGCAGACCGGCAATACCGACCCGGAAGCCGCGTCTGAGGCGGAAGCTCCCGAAGCTCCGCGTCTTTCCAAGAGGAAGAAAGCTGCTCCCTCCAGCCCCGCAGCCAAACGTGCCCACGAAACACCTAGCATCGCGGCCACCCGTAAGCTGGAGGCGGAAAAGAAACGTCTCAAGATGATTGATACCAGTAACCGCGCTCAACCCAACATCCAGCAATTCTTTATACCAACTGGGTAAGCGTTTGGTTTCCGTGATAAGATCTTGTTGCTGCTATGAGTTAACATATACTAACTTGTTTATGCTCCTTATCCCTTTATTGCAACAAAAGCTCCGGAAGCCAAGCCCCCAAGATCACCAAGAAGAGGGTCAAGCCGTCTCCGGCTTCTATTCCATTTACCCCAGAAGTGGAGGTTCCGCCCAAGGCCTCCGCCGCCGCCAAGTCGGATCCCAAGGACGTCATCAACGTTGATGACCTTCCGGAAGATCCAATTGTCGAATCTGATAAGGGCGATTCCGGCAAGGGCGCCTCCTCATCTGCACCTCCGCCTGAGCAGCCCACGGCTACCTCCACCGAAGTTCCGACTGATCTAGTTGAGAGAAACTCCGTTTGAGCGGCGCCACTGGAACGCCCCAGACTCATCCCCACTTCTTCCCAGTTCTGCAAAAGGTCCCGCTTTCTCAGCGCCACCAGGAAATTTCCGACATGATGGAGCAAGTGTGGGGGCCTGCGAACACGGAGGAGCAGGAGCTGAATGAGCTTGAAGGCGGCATCAAGGCCTTTTTCGCCAAGCACAAGAATGTGCGTCAGGTAACACCAGCCCCCAGGCATTGGTTTATGCATTCTTTTCCGAGTAACATGTATGAGCCAATGTCTTCAACTTATAGATTGTAGCGGAAAATCAATTTTTTCACATGCTAAACACTTTAACTTCCGTCCAGCCCCCACAAGTTTGAATTTCCGTCTAATCCTTAAAACTGCTCTCACAGAACACGCGGAAACTGCACGAAGATTTGCGCACCCACGTGCTGGAGCAGAGACAAGAAATTGAACTGCTTCAAACCAGGGACGCGGATAATCAGAAGGCCATCGCGCTGCTGGAGACCCGTATCAAGGGTTTTGAAGGTAAGACCTCCGGCTGAGCCCCTAGGATTGGCAATGTAACTATATTAACTTTGTTGTTGAAATTATGAATTCCAGATGATATTGCCAAACTCCCCTCAATCGACTCCCTTTCTGCCAAGATAGAATTACTTGAGGCGGAGAATGAAACTCTCAAGAAATTCCTGAAGGAATCCTTCGAGGAGGAGTCCAAGAAGAAAAAAGAACTCTTGGAGAAACATGCCCAAGAGCTGTCGGATCTCGCTGAGAAACTGAAGAAAAGTCAACAGCGGATCCAGACCTTGGTCGCGAAGAACAAGGAGTACGAAGCGGAGGCGGAGGCAATTGATAAAATGATCTTCCGTAAGAACCTCTTTTTTCTTACTTTGTGACTCCGACCTCTTCGGACTTGTGCTTCTACTCGCGGAAAAACTTATTGTATTTTTTGCAGCGAGCCTTGGTTTTGAGTGGACGAAGGATGCCACCCTAAAAAGAACTGAAGCGTATGAGGAGGCGCAGAGCTCGATTGAAAACCTCTTCGAGGCATGTCGCGGAGTCGCCAAATCGCTATCCTTGAAGAGAGCCGGAACTTAACGGTGATCGACACCATGACCAAGCTTATCAAGCAGGTGCCGGAACTCATCAAGGATTGGCAGGAGTCTTCTGCTCGCGGAGTTGCTTCCCTCGTGTTGGTGACGTGCAAGGCGCACTTCCCCACCATGAACTTCGCTGACGTCTCACGCGGAGCCCCCAAAGGCACCAACATGAGGGTCCTCCTCGCGGAGACCCAAGGGTATGATCGGCTCTTTGTCGGACGAGTTAACCACTCGTTTTGGTACAATAAGCATGATCTTCCCGCGGGGTTCTCTGACGCGGAAGATGAAGATGAGGAGGATCTCCCCGAAGACGATTTCGCTGAGGAAGGCTCCGGGTCAATCACGGATCACGACGAACAGGGCTCCGGCGATGACTCTGGCGATGGCTCCGCCTACATAGCTTCTGATGAAGAGCAATCCTCCGAGTAGAACCTGCGAAGCAGCTAAAACTGATGCATCATTTTGGCCCCGGAGTGGGTTTGTAATATAACTTTAAATTCTTAAGTAGCTAGGGACGAAATAGCTATGCATGGGCGGAAAATACTTATCCTGCTATCCTTTAATATTATTTGCATGTTTCGTTTTGTTGGAAAGCAAGTGTTGATTTCTATGTTTTCCGGCTTGCCCGTTTGACCTTCCGCGAGCCGGAAGACCTTAGCCGGAACGCTCGCCTGCGGCGACGAAGCCCAATGGCAATCCGTCAACGGAAACAAGCCCCCAGCCAAGGTGCCGGAAATCGCTACTAGGAATCCACGAATTCGCAACAGAAATTTTTTCCATCAGAAGACTTAAGCTTACGTCCTAAAGGACAATTTTGAGAAATCACAACTTTAATACACGCCTAGGCGGAAAAAAATCCAGCTCTGCGGTTTTAGTCGGAAAACATACAAGATCCAAAAATGAAAAATTAAAGGAGGTAAAAGACTCTAAGAGTGAACCAAAAGCTTTATTTCATTGATCATGTATCACATATATTACAAGGTATGTAATTCTATGCTAAGTGTGGAAAGGACGTAGCTGTGCAATGTTCCAAGGACGTCTGTTTCGTCGTAGATGTCATCCGGATCTTCCCTCTTGCGTTTCCGGCGCCAATTAGTCTATCCTTTAGCTCTCGGAAATCGACAAGGTAGTATGATCCGTTGTGAAGCACTTTGCTAACGACGAAAGGCCCTTCCCATGGAGATTGCAACTTGTGATCTTTCACCTGGCGAAGGCGGAGAACTAGGTCTCCGGCCATGAACGAGCGATTTCGGACTCGACGGCTATGATAGCGTCGGAGCTTCTGCTGGTAAATGGTGGAGCGTTGGTCTGCTAAGTTCCGAGCTTCTTCGATCAGTCCACAGATAGCTGTCTGGCCTCGTCAGTAGTTTTTTCGTCATAGGCGGAAACTCGCGGTGAATCGTGGATGATGTCGGAGGGGAGCACGGCTTCGGATCCGTATACCAGGAAGAACGGAGTGAAACCTGTTGACCTGTTGGGGGTAGTTCATAAACTCCACAGGACGGAGTCTAACTCCTCAGCCCAAGCTCCGGCTGCGCGGCCGGTTCTTCAAGGCGTGGTTTTATTCCGGATAAGAGGAGTCCATTGGCTCTTTCGACCTGACCATTGGACTGTGGATGAGCCACTGATGCCAAGTCTAGTCGGATCCCAACGTCATGGCAGTAATCCTTCAATTCTCCTTGGGCGAAGTTTGTGCCATTATCTGTGATTATGCTGTGCGGGATGCCGAATCTCGTCACGAGGCTGCAAACAAATTTGAGTGCCGTAGCACCGTCGGCTTTTCTCACGGCTTTGCCTCGATCCATTTACTGAATTTATCAATAGCGACCAGGAGGTACTCAAAACCGCCAGGAGATGATTTCTTTAACTTACCAACCATATCGAGCCCCCAGACCGCAAACGGCCAGGTGATAGGGATGGTTTTCAGCTCTTGGGCTGGAGCATTTGGTTGAGTGGCATAGTACTGACAACCTCGGCAGGTTTTTACCAACTTGTCAGGATCCAAAATCCAGCCGAAAAGCTTTGGCAACGAGTGTCGTTGCCTAATCGACGTACCTCTGAGGAGGGATCCTCACGAGGAGAAGAAGTAGGGGCCATAGGGCGGAGTGCACGGGACGGTGGTACGCGAGTTACCCAGCTTTCGGAACACCCCACGATGACGGACCGCTGCTTGTCAGGAATTATCTGGGCGCTTCGCGATGTTACAATGAGTTGAGGTTCTGCCTCTAGGGCTCCCGGATCCGGCTTATAAAGGCGCACGGATCTAGGGTTTACATGGAGAGTCTCCGGATTACAAGTCACCTAACTACGGTACAATGTCTTGCCGTGTACGTCAAGGATCTGCCTTCCTCCCTACGTCGTACTGGATCCGGGTTCCACATGGGCCTCCATGGATCCGGGTTACTCCAGGCCTCCATGGATCCGGGTTCCACATGGGCCTCCATGGATCCGGGTTACTCCTGGCCTCCATGGATCCGAGTTGCACATGGACCTTCACGGATCCGACTTCCTCCGATGGTCGGTTGGGATCCGGCTTCCCTATCCTGGGCTGGACTTCATCCTTTAGGATCAACAGCTGGGCTGCCCGGTGGGCCATAAGCCATCACCACCATCTGTGAGCCACCCGGGCTTGCCGGAATCGGACCATGTCGATGGTATACCTATGAAGTATATCCACAACAGTAGCTCCAAGATTCAGGATTCACATCCAGCTCAGCCTGCGCATGTCTTCATCCTTTGGCTGGAGCGAATAATAGAGAATCTTGAAGGACTCCAAACTTCATATCTCCAACCAAGTATTGGTCGGAAACTTCATGATCCAATGGTCAGATTCTTCGGAGACACCATCCAACGTAATCTTCGGTATGGATCCGACTAGCCAAATGTAGGTTCGGATCTGACTAGCCAAAATTTAGGTGTGGATCCGACTACCCAAAAATTAGGTGCGGATCCGGCTACCAAAAATTGAGGTGCGGATCCGACTACCAAAAATTAGGTGCGGATCCGGCTACCAAAAATAGTTGCGGATTCGGCTACCAAATATATATAGGTGCGGATCCGGCTACCAAAAATTAGGTGCGGATCCGGCTACCAAAAATTAGGTGCGGATCCGACTAGTTAGCCAGATTTTCGCCATCTTTGAAATTTTTCTTGACATAACCATATGTATGTAGCCCCCGAGCGTTGAGTCGGCTTGCTCCAAGGAGACTCGATGCTCAGAAACTTAGCCCCCAAGCGTCAAGGTGGAAATTTTTCGGTTAGTTGCTCCAAAGAGAACTTCATCGATGTAGCCCCCGAGCGCCAAGGTGAATTTACTTGAAAATCCGGCTTGGAGCTCTTAGAGTAGCTTTATCTTTATATGTGACCAAGGAATAGTGTAAATCCCAAGCATCTAGGCGGAAATTTCCAGCACTAATACTCGAAAGGAAACACACTTTTCACTTAAGATCAAAATCGCAGCCCCGAGGGTTGGTTCCGGCTAAGCATAGCGGAATCAAGACTCAAGTTGCTTTTCCAGCTGTGCATGCTACGGATCCGCCTAACCTTATCTCATATGGATCCGGCTAGCTTCCCCTGGGCTTCTCGCGATTGCTAGGTCTACTTGAAAACACCTTAGTTCGAGGACTGTTGAAGGTCCAAACATCATGTACCTGATATATAAACACAAAAAAACATATTTGCATTAAATTGTTTCTTTGATCATGTTCAATGAACAAATGTAAGGCGGAACAAAAACGGCCTTTGAACAAATGTTTTAAAGCTGAAACTATACAGCAGTTGAACAACATAAAACTGTCAAGGCGGAAACTCGACTATCTTGAACAGTTAATGTAATTTATATGTTTTAAGCAAGTGCTGGTTTATCCGTTCTTCTGGTTTATATGCTTGACTTTTCGCGAGACGGCAAACTTTAAACACAGAACATCTGCTGAGGCGATAGCGCTTAATAGCGAAACAATCAAGAACCTCAGAAACAGAGGCCGGTTTTAAGTACCGAAATGTCACTACTAAGGAATCCACATATAAACAACAGAAAACGTGTAGGCCAGAAAACTCAAGCTAACGCCCGAAGGCGGAAATTTTTGCAGCGTACTGGAGCCTTAAGCGGCAAAAACAGTACAAAGTTTTTCACGAGCGCGAGGCAAATCGTGGGAAAGATATGACCAACAGTGAAAGCGGTAAAAGACTCAGGATATGAGCAAACCAATCTTAATCTCATGATCATAAAATTTTAAGATTTTAAATATAAATAATAACTTAGCTGTTTGGGGCGGAGTCAACGTTGGCCGTGGCGGAGACGAATCTGGCCACGATGGAAACCATAACGGCGAAACGACGAAACCGGAGCCGCGCAACCAAAGCCAGTCTCACCCGGAAGCTGTGACACATGTGTATTCCGGCGATCTCCGATGCACGTGGTCTTCCAGGTCATCATGTGAAGCCTTGATAAAGTTTTGCTAATTGATCACTTGGGATTATAGACATGCACTGGAAGCAGCAAAATCAATCACGAATTGTCAGATCGCTTTTTTCCTTCATGGGATGTGCTGCCTCGGATCCTGTCTGACAATCAGATGAAGACGGAAAGCAGAGCTAATAAAAGCTGACCACGCTCAAGCTAACAACATGATGCGTATGTTTCCGCCTGGTCCATGCAACGGATCCTGACACACAAAAAAAAAAAAAGATCGGTGAATGTTTTTCCGCCTTAGCTCCGTAAGCCATCAGTGCATGTTTTCGCCTTATTCATGCCCTTTGTACGTGAACTAGTCCAGACCAGTATAATTTGCTTGCGATAAACCTTTTCCGCCGCGCAAGCTTCCGACGACACGGCAGGAGAGCCAGCTAGCTCGCTCCTTTAGCCATCGGAGCAACTATACTAGAATCCTGGTGATTACTTTTCCTTCCTAAGACTTGGAGCGAGGAGCGCCGGAGCAACTACAGTAGCCGGATCCATGCACACGCGGAGCAATGTAGTTGCAGGCTGCCGGAGACATATCCTCGGCCGCCTATACCAGCGCGGACTTACAGGCTGTCGGAGTCATCAGCCTCTTGGTCGCCTGTACCAGCACTCATGACCCCCTGCAGGAGGTATACCGAAGTTGCTTCTGCTGGCCACCGTATTGTCTACACGGAAAATACAGCACGTTTCCAATTTGCGCCGGGTAGTGAAACTTGATGGAGCCAAGACACCGCGGCGGCAAAGCCATCCATGGCGGAATCGAGACAAAATGCGGCGGCAGAGCCATCCATGACGTAATCGAGACGGACCGCGGCGGTAGCGCCGGCCATGGCGGAATCGAGACGAACCACGGCGGCCGAGCCACAGCCATAGCGGAATCAAGATGATCTGCGGCGGCAGAGCCAGCTATAGCAGAATCGAGACGAACCATGACGGCCGAGCCTGCCATGGCGGGATTGAAATAATTCGCGATGACGGCACTTCTATATTTTTTGCACCGGTGCTTTCTCCAATCGAGATCGTCCTGGCTGGGTCTTGTCCACGGAAGTATACTGATCTTCCGAGCTTGATCGATGCAGCATGTCGGAATCCTTCGCCATTAAGGTTTCGGGTCGAAAAGCAACAGGCGCCACTCCGAGCTGCTAGCCTTGGAATCGAATCGGCGGCATGCAGGCGACCCCGAACTATTTCAGAGTCAGAACCCGACGCAGCGTGCCGCGCCCTATCATGTTCCTTGATTTTTTCAGATCTAAAGCGGAATCTTCCACGGGAAGCTCCTGCGTCTCGGATCGGTTCTTCGCGACTGCGACCCGCTCAGCAGCGATCGCGTCAGCGTTACTTACCAGGGCGTTTCCGTCGGAATCGACGGTTTCGCCAATGAAGATGTGTATGCCGCCGACTGGGACGATGGAGAGCTTGACGGGGTTTGTCTTGGCCGGAATCCAGCACTCGTCCGGAGGGACGATTGGAAGATTTCCGGCGTAAAGGACGCGCCCCACAGCGATGGTGTCGTCGTAGCTTCCCATGGCGGAACCCTCCGGTTCCGGCCTCCGGACGCCACAGGCCCCACGGTGGGCGCCAACCTGCCGTTGCTCCACCGACGGAGGGATCCTCGAGGGGAGAAGAAGTAGGCCATAGGGCGGAGTGCACACCGGACGGTGTACGCGAGTTACCAGCTCGGAACACGCACGATGACAGGGCCTACTGCTGCTTGTCGGAATTATCTGGGCGCTTCGCGATGTTACAATGAGTTGAGGTTCTGCCTCTAGGGCTCCCGTGATCCGGCATAAAGGCGCACGGATCTAGGGTTTACATGGAGAGTCCTAACGGATTGGAGTCGCCTAACTACGGTACAATGTCTTGCCGTGTACGTCAAGGATCTGCCTTCCTCCCTACGGTACCGGATCCGGGTTCCACATGGACCTCCATGGATCAGTTACTCCCGGGCCTCATGGATCCGGGTTCCACATGGGCCTCCATGGATCCGGGTTACTCCAGGCCTCCATGGATCCGAGTTGCACATGGACCTTCACGGATCCGACTTCCTCCGATGGTCGGTTGGGATCCGGCTTCCCTATTCGGCCGGACTTCATCCTTTAGGATCAACAGCCCGGGCTGCCCGGTGGGCCATAAGCCATCACCACCATCGTGAGCCACCCGGGCTTGCCGAATCGGACCAGTCGATGGTATACCTATGAAATATCCACAACAACGAGGGACACGGAGCGGCGTGATGCCCGCAATCCCCGTGGATCTCTACGAGGATTTCAATGCCATCTTGATTGGAGACGCATTTGAGGAATACTCCCGTTGCGCTTCGTTTGTAGAGCTGTCCATCAACGATTGTGTAGGTCGTCTGATGATCTGTCGTGCGAGAACCTCGTCCTCCGGCAACTTCTGATCAATGAGGTAGTCCAGGAAAGGCTGTGTCCAAGCCGAAATGATAGCCATCACTTCTCTTGCCGGAGATACGCCACCTCTGGATTTTCCGGTTAGCGCCCTTAACCGAGGGTATCCGTAGGTGCTCGGGAAAATGCCGCGGAATGTTTCCTGCCGGATCCGAGCTTGGATAGCATGTCCTGCGTTATCATCTCTCCGGACGTACTTGACTTCGTATCAGGAAGCATTTGGCGATCTCGTCAACTTCGTCTCTATAGGCCGCCATGACGGAGTTTCTAGCGTTCCAGGTTCCAGCTACTTGTTGTGCCACCAGGTCAGAATCTCCACATCATATGATGTGCTTGATCCCAATTTCCTTAGCGATGCGCACACCGTGTAGTAGAGCCTCATATTCCGTCATATTGTTTGTAGCTTCGAAGTGAATTTGCACAGTTCTTCTCCGGTAGGGGACTTCAGGGTGACTCCGGCTCCCGAGCCTTGGTGCTGCTTGGATCCGTCGAAGTGCATGACCCATGTTTCTGGTTCCGCTCCGATTTGCATCAGGAGTCTTCCAATCTGCAACGAAATCTCGCCAAGACTTGGGATTTAACCGCAGTCCTGGGCTTGTAAGCGATGTCGAAGGCGGATAACTCAATGCCCCATTTTGCCGTGCGTCCTGTTGCGTAAGCGTTGTTGAGAATCGTTGATAGCGGAGCCTTGCTCACTGACACTCTGGTGCTCTTGGAAGTAGTGTCTCGGCTTCCACCTAGGAACACTCCATTAGCTTCGAAAGTGAGGGTATCTTTGCTTTGACTCCATCACCTCACTAATGTAATAGACTGGTCTTTGGATGTCATACTCATGACCTTCTTCCTTTCGCTCCACCACGATGACGAGGGTGATGACTTTGTTGGTAGCCGGCTGGTAAAGGAGCATTGGCTCGACTCCCGGGCCGCATGTGGGGGAAGTGAGTATTTCCTTCAACCCACGAGCGTTACGCGTCGCTGCGTCCCAGGCAATTGTCTGTTTTTCAGCAGCTTGTACAAAGGTACCTCTTCGCCAACGGCTTAACAAACCCATTGCTCATAACAACGGTTAGTCATTGCACATCTTTGAGACAAGTTGGCATTTTGATGCACAGGATTGCCTTGATTTTTTCCGGGTTAACCTCAATGCCTGTGAGAGACTATGAAACCAAGGAGTTTTCCGGCTGGCGCAAAGACGCACTTCAGCGGATTCAACATCATCTTGTACCGGCGGAGATTGTCGAAGGTTTTTGTGAGGTTGCTGATCAAGTGGATCCTTTCAGGTCATGACGCGATGTCGTCGATGTAGGCGTGCACGTTCGGCCAATTTGGTCCTTCAGGCACCGCTGCATCGTGCGTTGGTAGGTGGCACCTGCATTTTTCAAACCAAAGGGCATGGTGACATAGCAGTAAGTGCCGAAGGGTGTGATGAACGAGGTCGCCTTTTGGTCGGACTCTGATGATACCCGGAATATGCATCAAGAAAACACAGAAGTTCCGCCCCCACCGTCGAATCAATGACTTGGTCAATGCGCGGCAAGGGGAACGGATCCTTCGGACAATGCTTGTTCAAGCCGAGTCGATGCACATTCTTAGTATTTCAGTGTTCTTTTTGGGTACAAGGACGGGGATTGCGACCCAATCAGGATGGATAACTTCTACTACAAAACCTGCCTCTAGTAACTTAGCTAGTTCCATTCCTATGGCGCGGCGCTTTCTTAAAGCGCCGCATAGCTTCTTCACGTGTTTAGCCCGGATTTATGTTGAGGTAGTGCTGGCGAGTTCCCTAGGTCCGGACATGTGAAGGTTGCCATGCGAAGATATCCAAGAAGGAGGAACTCGACGAGCGCGTCTTCTATTTGGGGTCCATGTTGGCTCCGGCGAAACCTGCTTGGAAGAGTTTGATGAGGTCGTGCTTCTTGGTTTCTATCGCGGCCTTGGAGGTCTTGCTCGAGATGCTTTCTGGTGGTCTCATCTCGGATCCACCGCGGCTCTGCAGCCTTGCAGCTCCTCTCCAGATATCACAGACTCTGCGAAGGCGGCCTCGCCTCACTCGCATTTATGAGCCTCTTGTAGTTGGATACGGTAATCATACCTTTGGGACCCGGAATCTTGAGCTTGTTGTAGATGTAGCACGCTCTTGCGTGAAACTTGTGGTAGGTGGGCCCCGAAAATGACGTGGTAGGAGCTCTTGAAGGGCACGACCTCAAACGTGATCATCTCTTGGCGGAAATTATTTTCATCGCCGAAGGCCACGGGAAGTCTGATGCTGCCCAAGGAATTTGCCTTTTTACCCGGAACCACACCATGAAATTTAGTGGTGCTGTCGAGGGTGCTCCTCGGCAATGCCCTCCGATAGGGGCTTAGGGTTGATGGAATCCTGCAAGCTGACACGAGACATGGTACACGACAAGCGGAGAGCGATTTACCCAGGTTCGGGGCCCCGATGAGGTAAAACCCTTCGTCCTGCTGTCTGTTCTTGATTATGATGAAAACAGTTTACAATCACTACAAGGAAAAGCCTTATTGCCGGCGCACCAAAACGCTATTGCCTAAGCGATCTTGAAAGTCCAGCATAACAGTGGTAATAAGCATCACGCGGCACCACCTAGTGCGCCGCGGCAACATGAATTATCCCAGCGAACCAGGTGCGCCGGCGATGGTTTTTCGAAATTCAAAAAAAGGCGCTCCATCTAGATCTAGATCTAGATCTAGCTCGGTTCATCTAGCTCGGGTCCTCAAAACAGTGGCCGTGCGTTGCCTTGTCGTCGTTGCCGCGCGAGGAGGAGAATGAGGCCGGAGGTGGTGGTGGTTTAGGCCGGAGGAGGAGGATGAGGCCGGAGGTGGTGGTTGTGGTTTAGGAGAGGAGGAGGAGGAGGAGAAGATGGCCGGAGGTGGAGGTGGTGGAAGAGGAGGAGAAGGAGAAGGCCGGAGATGGAGGTAGAGCCCCGAGGTGGAGGAGATTACCGGAGGAGGAGGAGGAGGAGGTCATCGGAGCCGGAGTAGTAGGAGGTCACCGGAGTAGTAGGAGGAGGAGGCCGTCGGTGAGTATTGCAAGGAGAAGAGGAGGAGGGAAAGAGAAGAAGGGGGAGAAGTGAGGAAAGAGAAGAGGGAGGAGGGCCGGCATGAATATATAGCACACTTACCGCCGGCGCACCTAGTATGGTGGTGCGCCGGGGGTAAATTTTTATTTTTTCACCCAAATCTTAAACCTGAAAAAAGTCCTGTTTCTGTTTTCCAATTGACGAATCCATTTTTTGTCCAAACGGCCATAGGCCGTTGAATTCGAATAGGAAATTTCGCGTAGATCGATTTTGATATAAAAAGTTTTTCATCGGAGGTCGTATGCAACCAGAAATCCCGTTTTACCGAAAGATGACGCCATTTTGCATAATACATCGAAATTCAAATTTTCAATTTTTTACTAAAACTAGATCACATATTACATGGGCATTTCAAAGGATTTTATTTTTGAATTTTCTATCATTTTCTATTATTTTTTCAAAACTGAAAAGGCGATTCCCGGGGGGGGGTGGAGAGAAAAATCTAGGCAACTTACCCCCGGCGCACCTCTATGGTGGTGCGCTGGTGGTAAATTGTCTACCACCGGCGCACCACCATAGAGGTGCGCCGGGGGTAAGGTGCCCATATTTTCTGTTTCCGGCCAGAACTCTTCGAATTTTATTCCCGGCGCACTAAATTTTCTTGTGCGCCGGCAGTATAGGTTCTTCGCCGGCGCGGCCTTACATGGCTCGCCGGCGGTATTTTGCCACCGGCGCGCGTCAATGATGGTGCGCCGGCACCCTTCCGTGCAGCTATAGCCCTTTTCCTAGTAGTGAATGGGGTGCCGAATAGTTCGGCTGTGATCTCGTCGAGATGCTAGTTGCTAGGGAACTGTCTAGCTTCTGCTAGCTAATATTGCTAAGGTTGATTGTGTCCTCGAGGCCCTCTCCGGCCTTTATATAGGTGGCAGGTCTCAAGAGGTCTAATCGAGTACGAGTAGGTTTACAATAGATCTATCTCTAATCTTTCCTTGTTCGGCTTCTTCCGTGTCTTGTACTTCAAGTAATCTTCCGCTACCGCCCTAGTGGCCCATCTTGCCATCGGGTACCTTCATGGGCTTCCACTGGACCGTATAGGGTAGGCAACACTCGGTTACCGAAGGGTAATGCCCACGTCAGTAGCCCCCGAGTGTCAGCCGAACATAGTTTGGGTAGAGACTGAAGCATGTCTTCTTCCTAAGTCCTTCTCCTTGATCATTTTTGCTTTCCTTTTGTCTTCCATCGAACCGCCGCTCCCGATGGGAGTAGCCCTTGAGTCTAGGTACGGATGCTTGCAATCCGTGCGTAGACTCAAGTTGTCCACTCGAAATCTTTTTCTCGAAGTTTCCTGCAAGCCTTTGTAGGTCATCCGATATTTTCTTTATGCAAGGCGAACAACGTGCCCAACTTTGTTGCTTAACCGATGGCAACTACCCTACACAGAATCAAGTCCCCGGGCATGATCCTGGAGTGCGAAAAAAGTTCTATCGGGTGTACGTCCAACACTCGAAAAAAGTTCTATCGGGTGTACGTCCAACACTCCCCCGATGGGAGTAGCCCCCGAGTCTGGGCACGGGCGATGGATTATGTTTTTCCTTCGAGTCCTCATTCTATCGGGTGCGCATCCAGCGCTCCCGATGGGAGTAGCCCCCGAGTATAGGTGCGGATGCTCGCAATCCGTGCGTAGACTCAAGTTGATCACCCGATACTTTCTTATCTCTTCGTATGCAATCATTCCTCATGACGTCATTGATGACGTTTTTGGAGCCTCGATTCTGATTGATAAGACGCGATCTGCCGGCCCTTTTTTCGAGCAATTCCTGCTCCTCTTCCACGATTAACGAGGCACCTCCTCGATTTCCGCAACCATTAACTGGAGAAAAGACCCACTAGCAGTACGAGGCTTTCCTTAAGTTTCCCAAGAGATAGAAATCCCTAATCTCTTTCTTCATCCATCCCTTCGTTGCTCTTCCTCTTCTTCCGTTCACAACTGCTTGCGCCGCCACCACTGCTGTTGTGGGTATACTTCATGGGTGTACCATCGACAGTGCCTAGATCCGGCAAGCCCGGGTGGCCCACGAGATGGTGATGAGGCATGTGGCCCATCGGGCGGTCCATTCTGTTGATCATAAAGGAAGAAGTCCACCAGATCGGCAGGCCGGATCCTACCGACGTAGAGCAACCCGATCCATGGAGGCCCATGAGGAACCCGGATCCAGCACGCGTATATGGAAGGCGGATTCGTGACGTGCACGACAAGATGTTGTACGTAGTTAGGCTATCTCGTAATCCGGTTAGGACTCTCCGTGTAAACCCCAGATCCGTGCGCCTTTATTTGGATCCTGGGAGCCCTAGAGGCAAGACAACAACTCATTGTAACCACGCGAAAGCGCCTCAGATAATTCCAGACAAGCAGCAGAGGGCCCTTGGCACTCGCCACATTCTCGCTGGGTAACTCGCGTACTACCGTCCCCGTGTGCACTCCGCGCTCTATGGCCCCTACTTCTTCTCCCCTCGTGAGGATCCCTCTCCTCCGGGTACTGTCGAATAGGGCAACGACAGTTGGCGCCTCACCGTGGGGCCCCAGAGGCCTGAGGCCGGAACTCGGGAGTGGTTCCGCCATGGGAAGCTACGACCACACCATCGCTGTGGGGCGCGCCCTTACGCCGGAAATCTGCCGATCGTCCCTCCGAATGAGTGTTGGATCTAAAACCGACCCTATCAAGCTCTCCATCGTCCCCGCGTACACATCTTCATCGGGGAAACCGTGTTCCAACGGAAACACACGGTAAGTAACGCCTCGATCGCCACCGTCGCCGAGCCGACGCAAGCCGCAAGATCCATCTGGTGACGCAGGAACTTCCTTGCGAAGATTCCGCCTTAGATCTCGAAAATCAAAACCCACCCAATCCGCCCTTGAATGCAAGAAATAATGGTGGAAGACCAATGCAGGTCCGCCTGGGTCTCCTAGGTGTTAGAAAAGCAAAGGTGTCACTTTGTACACTTCTGGCCCATACCGCCGGAACCGCCCTCATGAAGCCGTGAGCTGTCCCGAGCAAGTCGAGGCCCTAAAACAACGCTGTCTGATCACAAGAGGTCGTTTGAGAAAGCTGAATTCCTACTAAGAGTCAATTCTGGGCAACCTAAGCCCAACTTCTGACGATGCTTCTATGGACACGGAAAAGTTCGATCGCAAGGCAGTGAACCTGATAATGTGTGAACAGCCTGAAATCGGCCCGCCTCAACCAAAACAGGCCCTGCAACGGTTGCAGCGCCGACAAGCCGGATCCGGGACACCAAGTCACCAATCCGACCCTCAACCACTCCCAAGGATCTCCAATGCCTCTGGTGCGACCCCAAAGGGATTCTTCCCCGGAGGAAATCCTGTCCAGAGGAGGTGGCCGCGCGAGCAGTTCTTAACACACCTATAACCCCGGCAACGCCGCATCCGGAAGCTCTAGAGACCGCCTTAAAAGAGATGCTGTCACAAACAAGAAGTCACGATACCGTTTATTGCATAGGAAGAGCGTGACCATGCAGCCCGGCCGAAAACTTCGAGCGTACAAAGATCAAGGACATTTCCACACTCGAGCAGGTCAAGAACATGAGGGATTTGGGAATTAAAGATGATCATGCAGCAGGCGGAGGCCGATCGTATTGTCAGAGAAGCAATTCCGCCTCGCAGGATACCCAACACGCCCGCAGATCACCAGCCACTGGAAACTCCAAAGGACAACATGCAGAAGGCGGCGGCCGAGAAGAAGGACGAAGAAGTTGATATCAACCATCTCCGCACACTTGTCGCTTCAGCAATGCAGCAGCAGAAAGGCAGGCACTTCGCGCAAGTTGGAATCCAATCCGGATAACTGCATATCTACCGCGCAGAAGACGCCCGCGCCGATCGGCATCCCGACGATGAATCACACACTGGATCCTGAGCGCAGAAGAAGGGCAAGGGAACATCCAAATCCGATCCCCGTCCCGTCGCAGACGCCTCCGTCGGATCCAAGAAAGGGAAAGGATGCGATGTACCGGACGGGACAGATACCGCAACCCCTCTCCTCCGCCCAACGGCTACCCGCCACCTCGCCGTCGTAGTCCAGCCGGAAACACCAGGCCCATGGGCACGGTAAGGGCTGTTATCCGCGACAACGTGGCCGCCAAGAAACAAACAGAGCGCTCGCCGACCTCGCCGAACCAGAACAATGTTCTGGAGCTCCAGCCTAGGGGAGTCGGAATGAAGACCGCGCCCCGTAACCTCGCCTAACTGGCCATCCGTGGACCTCGCTGAGTCGCGACCAAGAGCCTCGGCCGACGACCAGCAGCGAGCGCCAAGGCGAAGGCAGCTACAGCCGGAGTCAGCACCAGGAAGACCGAGGAGATTCAGATGGCGGAAGCAAGAAGCTGCACCGCCCACCTCGCAGTCTCCTCACGAGCACGAGGCACACGAGATCTCGCTCGTCAAAGTCTCGCCACGGCTCGCGCGACGCACGGATCGCCCCGAACGAGCATGTAACCGACATCGGACCAAAGTGCTTTGGCATGATGATTCGAGAGGAACCAAAACCAAGGAGCTCCCCAGCTACCCGGAAACTTGAAGCATTATGATGGCACCGAAGGTCGGATACCTGGATTGAGGATTACTATAACGCAAAGAACCTTTGCCGAGGAACCCCCTAATATCGCCTCGGCCGATGTCTGGCTGTACCTTGTAGGCCCAGCCCGGATCTGGCTCCGTGACTCGAGAAGAACACCATCTTTTGTTGGTTTGATCTGAAGACCGCGAAACACTTCCGGGGCACCTACAAAAGACCTGCCACGGCAAGCGACCAAGCTTGTATCCAGAAGAAGGGAGAATCTTCAAGAAACTTCCTCACACGATGGTTGGCATGCAGGAACGAGTGCGAAAACGTCGACCACACCACTGCCATGTACGCCTTCATTGGTGGACTACAAAGAGGAGGACTGCTGAGGCATAAGCTTACTTGTTTGGCCAACGCTAATAATCTGACTCTGGACGAGATGATCTCCATTGCCAGTGATCACACTGCCGCCGATGACGACGCAGGCGGTGATCTCGCAGCTACAGCAATCCCCCTGCACCAACAAAAGAAGAACCGTGATAACGGTAACAGCAGCGGCCACAAAGCAAAACCCCGATGACCGTAAGAGTGGCGGATCCGACATGGTCGCCATGGCGTTCCAACGCGGGAGGTTCAGAGGCGCAAGAGGACGCTGCCGCGGAGGCGGAGCCGGGCAGGGTCAGCAAAGATGGCACCAGGTCACTGCTAGCGGATCCCGCGCCCCGCAAACCTACGAGGAATACAGAGACATGCCCTCTGCCCGGCCCACTTGGATCCGGCTACAGGAAGTCCACTCACACCAACCGCACCTGCAAGTGGGTCAACGATCAAAGAACGACCCGGAGGCTGGATACAAGCGAGCCCGGAAGCACCGCCAGCGCGGCAAAGGAGGAAAGGGCAAGAACAAGGACAAGGAGGAGGACAGCTCAGGCGATGGACGAGGATGATAATTCGCCGGATCCCAAAGCCGGATCCGTAGGTAAATCCAAACCCATTCGAGGAAAAGAGCGTGGGGGCTTACTTCACACCTTCCTCGGAACCCCAACAACCGCGCTACAAAGTCAGCTACCCGGATCCTGAACGCCACAGTTCCGGCTGTGCCGCAGCATGTCGTGGTCTTAGTTCGTGCACATTTGACAGGGAGGATCATCCCGCCATTGTGCCAAAAGAATACTATGCCTTGGTTGTAAGTCCTCGCATCGACGGCTATGGATTTCTCCAAGGGCCTCATGGATGGCGGAGCCGGCTTGAACATCATGGGAGACTCTGGAGAGGATGAACCTCACTAAGGAACAGCTCAAAACACAAAGAACACCGGGAAGCCTCACGGCATATTCCGGTAAGAAGGCGAACTCCTTTGGCAGCATCACACTTCGTGGCTTCTACGATGTTCACACTTCCCCGCGAAGAGAAGATCACGCTTGAAGTTGTGCCCTTCAAGAGCTCCTACCATGTCATCTTCGGCAGGCCCACCTACCACGAGTTCCACGCAAGAGCGTGCTATCTAAGCAACAAGCTCAAGATGCCGGTCCTAATGGTATGATCACCATAACCTGAGACTACAAAGGTTTTCACGAAGTAGTTGGGCGAAGCGCCTTTCGCAGTCCGTCATATCGGAGAAGAGCCGAAAGGCTACAGAGCCGTGGATCCGACCGAGATGCAAACCACCAAGAAGCACCAACCGAAAAACCTCAAGGCCGCGATAGAACCCAAGAAAGTCAACTTCAAGGAAGATGACCCTAGCAAGCAAGTCTCGATCGGAGTTAACATGGACCCCTAACAGGAAAGCGCTCTGCCGGAGTTCCTCCGCTGCTAACATGGATATCTTCGCATGGCAACCTCCTGACATGTCCGACTACCAAGGGAACTCGCGAGCACTACCTCAACATAAATCCGGGGCTAAACCGGTGAAGCAAGCTATGCGACGCTGTGAGATAAGAAGCGCCGCCATAGGAATGGAACTAGCAAAGTTACTAGAAGCAGGTTTTGTAATAGAAGTTATTCACACCGATTGGGTCGCACCTGTCCTTGTACCCAAAAAGAACACCGAAATACTAAGAATGTGCATCGATTACCCTCGGCGTGAACAAGCATTGCCCGAAGGATCCGTGCCACGCATCGACCAAGTCATTGATTCGACGGCGGGAAGGAACTTCGTGTTTTCTGCTCAAAGAGGTAAAACGTCGGATGAGCATCACCAAAAGGCGTACTTCATCCATTACCTCATGCACTTACTCTATGTTACTATGCCTTTTGGTTTGAAAACGCGGGTGCTACCTACCAACGTACGATGCGGCGGTCTGAAGGATCAAATTGGCCGGAACGTGCACGCCACGCCGACGACATCGCGGTCATGACCGGAAAGGATCCGACTTGATCGACCTCGGCGTAAAACCTTGAGAATCTCCGTCGGTACAAGATGTTGAATCCGCTGAAGTGCGCCTTTGACGTGACAGCCGGCTTCATAGTCTCTCATGCAGAGGGGCATTGAGGTTAACCCGAAAAGATCAAGGCAATCCCGTGTATAAAAGGTCAACTTGTCTCAAAGATGTGCAACGACTAACCGGTTGTGTCGCAGCAATCTAGGTTTGTTAGCCGTCTCGGCGAGAAGGCGCTACCTCTGTACAAGTTGTTGAAGAAAACATACAAATTTGTCTGGGACGACGCAGCTGACGCAGCTTCTTCGAGGGTTGAAGGAAATACTTACTCTCCCCACCTATTTGGCACTCACAGAGTCGAGCTAATGCTCCTTTATCTCGCTGGGCTACCAACAAAGTCATCAGCCCCGTCATCGTGGTGGAGCGAAAGGAAGAAGGTCATGAATATGACATCCAAAGACCTGTCTACTACATAAGCGAGGTGTTGACGGAGTCAAAGCAAAGGTACCCTCACTTTCAGAAGCTAGCTTATGGTAGGCAGCCGGAAGCTGAGACACTACTTCCAAGAGCACCAAGTAACAGTTGTGAGCAAGGCTCCGCTGTCAACAATTCTTAACAACGCTGACGCAACAGGACGTACGGCTAAATGGGGCATTGAATTATCCGCTTCGATTATCGCTACAAGCCAAGGACTCATGTAAAATCCCAAGTCCTCATGTATTTCATTGCGTATTGACAGGTTCGATGCAAGTCCTGAGCCTAACCAAACATGGGTCATGCACTTCCACACCGATCCAAGCAGCATCAAGGCTCTGGAGCCGGAGTCACCCCCGAAGTCCCCTACCGGAGAAGAACCGCAGTATGTTCCGCAGATCCACTTCGAAGCTACAAATAACAGGGCGGAATACGAGGCTCTAATACACCGGTCTGCGCATCGCCAAGGAAATAGGGATCAAGCACATCATATGCTGTGAGATTCCGACCCGGTGGCACAAGAAGTAGCCGGAACCCGGAACGCCAGAAATTCCGTCATGGCGGTTTACAGAGATTAAGTTGATGAGATCGCCAAGAGCTTCCTCGGATACGAAGTCAAGTACGTCAGAGAGATGATAATACAGCGCAGATATGCTATCCAAGCTCGGATCCTGCAGAAAGCCAATTCCGCCAGGAATCTTCCTAGAGCACCTCCGGATACCCTCGTGAAGGGCGCTAACCCGGAAAACCCAGAAGTGGCAGTATCTCCGGCCAGAGAGGTATTAGCTACCATTCCGCTTGGACACAGCCTTTCCCCGGACTACCTCATCAATCGGTTGCCGGAGATCTGAGGTCCTTCGCTGCATCACTCCTAGAGACGAGCACGAACCTCCACAATAGTTGGCGGACAGCTCTACAAACGAAGTGCAGCAGGGTATTCCTCAAATGCGTCTCCAATCAAGATGGCATTTGAGATCCTCCGAGAGATCTCACTTGTGGATTATGGGCATCATGCCGCTCCCGTATCACCAAGCAAAAGCTTTTTCGGTTAGGGTTCTATTGGCTTACAGCCTAGTGAAGATGCTGGACAAATAGTCAAGACCCGCGAGGTTGTCGCATCTACGCTACTCAACCAAACGCCTCCAGCCCAAGAGCCGAAGACCATACCTATCACCCGCAGTCCGGGGGCTCGATATGGTTGGTGAGTTAAAAAGATCATCTCCTGGCGGTTTTGAATACCTCCTGGTCGCTGTTGACAAGTTCAGCAGACCAGGCCAAGCTGCTGAGAAAAGCCGAGGGAAAGCACGCACCTGTACCGTCCGCAGCCTCGTAATGAGATTCTCGTGATCCCGAGACACAGCATAATTACAGATAATGGCACAAACTTCGCTCAAGGAGAATTGAGGGATTATTGTGAAACAATGGGGATACGGCTGGACCTTGCATCTGTGGCTCACCCACAATCCAATGGTCAGGTTGAAAGGGCTAATGGCCTAATATTATCAGGAATTAAACCGCGCCTTAAGAACCGCTGCATCGTGCAGCCCGAGCTTGGGCTGATGAGTTGGAAGCTGTTTTGTGGAGCTACTTAACCACCCCTAAATGCATCAACAGGGTCCACCCCATTTTTCCCGGTATACGGATCCGAAGCCATGCTTCCCCCCGACATCATCCACGATTCACCCGCGAGTTTCCGCCATAATGAAGAAATGTTCACGCAGGCGACAGCTATCTCAGGGACTCGATCGAAGAAGCTCTGAACTTAGCTGATCAGCGCTCCGCCATCTACCAACAGAAGCTCCGACGCTATCAGTCGTCGAGTTCGGAAACGTTCCTTTATGGCAGGAGACCTGGTCCTCCCGCCTTCGACAGGTGAAAGACCATAAGCCGCAATCTCCGTGGGACCCTTCGTAGTTAGCAAAGTGCTTCACAATCCGGGATCGGCCTACCTTGTCGATTTCCGAAGCAGCTGAGGGATAGACCAATTGGCACCGGAAATTTGGGTTGAGATCCGGATGACATCTACGATGAAACAGATCGCCCCTTGAACATAGCACAGCTACGCCCTTTCTACACTTAGCATATTTTCCGAGTTACAAACTCTATAGGTTATACATGATCAATGAAATAAAGCTTATGGTTCACTCTTTGAGTCTTTTACCTCCTTTACTTGTTCATTTTTAGATCGTGTATGTTTTCTCCGCTAAAAACCGCAGAGCTGGATCCTTCCGCCTAGGCGTGTATGAAAGTTGTGATTTTCAAAATCGTCCCTTAGGACGTAAGCTTAAGTTTTCTGGCGAAAATTTTTTCTGTTGCAAACCCATGGATTCCTGGTAGCGATTTCCGGCACTTGGGCTGGGGGCTTGTTTCCGCGGTTATTGACGGATTGCCATTGAGCTTCGTCGCCGCTGGCGAGCGTTTCCGGCACGGGTTTTCCGGCTCGTGGAAGGTCAAGTGGGCAAGCCGGAAATTATAAAACCAGCACTTGCTTTCAAGAAACAACACATGCAAATAATATTAAAACGGATAGCAGGATAAGTATTTTCCGCCCACGCATGCATGCTTGTTTCATTCCTAGCTACTTAAGAATTTAAGTCTTATTACAAACCCACTGGGGCCAAAATGATGCAACTTGTTTCATTGTTTTAAACAGGAACTCTACTCGGAGCTTCTTCAGACTGCTGGTAGGTGGAGCCATCATCGCTGTCACCCAGATCCGGCTTCGGAGCCGTCACCAGAGTTTCTCCGGAATGCTCGCCGCTTGACCCGGATCCTTCCCCTGCACACTCCTGGCTTCTCACCCGTTTTTCTCATGATCGGAAAATCCTTCTGGGCAGACTGTGCTTGTTATACCGGCATCGAGTATCCACTGGCCTGACAAACAGCTGCTCATAGCCTTCGGTTTCGCGAGAGGGCGCCCTCATGTCGGAACTCCGGCTCCGCGCCGCCAAGCTGAGCGAGGAAGTGAGCTTGGCAGGCCAAGACTAAGGAGGCGACTCCGCGTGCTGAAGACTTCTGCCAGTCCTTGATGAAATCCGGCACCAATCCCATAAGCTTGGTCATCGTATCGATAACTGTGGTTTTGGCCTTCTTGAGAGACAGAGCCGTGGCGATTCCGCGACAGGCTTCAAATAACGCGTCAATTGATTTCCGCGCTTCGTCGTATGCTTCCGTCCTCTTGAGGTTTGACTCGTTTGACCACTCAAAGCCAAGGCTTGCTGTGGAGAGGTTCAGTTCCGTTAGAGAGAAAAACATACAAGATGGTCGGAGCAACGACACGGAAAAATGCTTACGGAAGATAAGTTTGTCAATGGTCTCCGCCTCCTCCTCAAGAACTCTGTTCTTGGATATCAGGGAGATCACACGGCCTTGGCTTTTCTCCAGTTTGTCAATCAGTTCCGCCTTGTCTCGGGCATGCTTCTCGGAGAGCTCTTTCCTCGCCTCAGTCTCCTTATTAGAGGATTCTTGAATGAAGGTTTTGAGAGACTCGTTTTCCGCCTCAAGCACCTTGACTTTGGCGGCAAGCTCGTTGAATGAGGAGTGCTTCGCAGTTTCTTCTGAAGACAGAAAATTGCACACATTATGCATCTTGAACAACTATGTCAACACAAAGGTAAAGACCCGGATCTTGTACCTTGAAGGCGGGTCTCAAGCAGCTGGATAGCCTTCTGGCTATTTTCCGCGTTCTGGCGCAGCCCCTCGATCTCCGTGATCTGTTCCAGCACGTGCACGCGCAGGTCTTCGTGCAGTTTCCGTGTGGTCTGTGCAGAGGAGTTAGTCGGATATTTAAAATCTTGGGGGCTAGCGAGGAATTCAGTCTTGGTACAAAAATTTTAAATTTCCGCCTAAGGTACATTCTGGGAAAGCATCGGCTAATACATGTTACTCGGAACTATATCACCCAATGCTTGGGGCTAGTGTGTTACCCGCCGTACTCTCTGTGCTTGGCGAAAACCTCTGTGCTGTCCTCCGCCGGGTAAGATAGCCCACCTCTCGTCCGGTTTTCCCATACCTTGTTCAAGATGGCGAAACTTCCGCGTGACGTTGAGCAAGGGGAAGTTTTTGGAGGGACGGAGTTGGTTGGAGGTTGACTCGGGTTGCGTTGGTAACTTGGAGGAGCTTAGCCTTTTGCTCCTGTTCTTCTTCAGTGGGCTCCGCGAAAGCGGAGCTTGGCTGGTCTGGCGGAGGAGCGGGTGAGGAGGTCCCCTTGGCGGAGTCGCCATGACGAGCGGGATCTTCAGGAAGGTCATCAATATTGATAATATCCTTTGGATCCATCTTGGAGGCGGAGGAAGCCTTAGGCGGAACTTCAACCTCAGGAGTAATGGGAAAAGAAGCCGGAGACGGCCTGGCTCTCTTCTTGAGGACCCTTGCGGCCTTGGGGGGCTGGCTTCCGGAGCTTCGGGAAAAAACATAAAAGTATAAGAGCGAGCGTTAAACCAGAACTTGGATTTCGGAAGTAGACGTTTACCCGGAAGGTTTGAAGAAATGCTGGATGGCAGTCTGCCCCTTGTTGCTGGTATTAATCATCGAGAGGCGCTTCTTTTCCGCCTCCAATTTCCGGGTAGCTGCGATGCTGAGTACGTCGCGGGCGCGTTTCGCATGGGGGCTGGACGGAGCTGGCTTCTTCCTTTTAGCGGGGCGGGAAGCCTCGGGAGCTTCCGCCTCCGATGCGGCTTCCGGGTCCGCGTTGCTGGTGGATGGGACTCGGAGGAGAGTTCCGAGTTCATTTTCCTCAAGCGCCTCGAGCTAATACAAAATTAAACACTTAGATGAAAAAAAGAAGGCATTAATGCATCAAAGTCAAGACCTACGTACCGCGGTTCCGCCATCCATTTGTGTGGATGTCTTTGTTGCATACGTGAACATGGAGTTCACAGAGATCTGATGAGGACCCGGATCCTCTCTTGTCGAGGGGGCGTCGGCGGAAAGATTGTCTTTGGTGGCGCGCATTGATCAAGCCGCGCCCACCGTATTCAAACATCATGTCCTCGTGTTGTGCGGCCGGATCCGCCAGAACTAGAAAGGGTTGTCCTTTCCCGTCAGCCCTCCTCCGTGAGCTTGCAGATCCGCCAACAGCCGCGGGCCGCCGGGAGGCTAGCCGGAAAAGTGGGGGGCAAGCATGTCGAAGCTCGTTGGCGGGGCAGTTCTTAAAAGCCGGAAGTTTCCGCGCGCTCGCGGGGTCGGAGACGTCCTTCAGATAGAAGAAACCCCCGGACCAGTACCTTGCAGATTCGTGGCGGTCGGTAGGGGGGTAGACGCGGCCCGGGCGGAGCATAAAAGTGATGGTTCCGCATGTGGCGAGTTCGCCGGACTGCCGGATCTTCTTGACAGTAAAGAAATATTGGAACAGAGGAAGCTCTGGAGTTACCCGGAGGTGACCTTCGCAGAGAGCGACGTGGTTGCTGATGGCAAGCACACTGTTCGGAGATATATTGTGAGGTTGGAGCCCATATGTCTTCAGAATCTCCCGAGAAATCTGAAGGCGGAAATGAGAATCCGCGCTCCACTAGCGCCGTCAGCACCATCTCGTCTTCCTTTGGAGCCGGAGTTGGTCATCCGGAACCGACCTCCAGCTTCCGGGCTTCAGAAACCCCTCCGCCTCGAGGTTCTTCAGCCTCTCGGTGGTGGTACATGGCCACCATTTTCCTTAGCTTCAGAGTCGCGCTTCCGAAGCTTTTGATTTCATGCCCTTCCCGCTCGTCGCTCTGTCTGCTCATTTCTGAGGTTTTCTCCGGGTGAGCTGGAGGGTCCCTCGGCTTCCTACGGAATCCTTTTGAAGGATCCACTGACTGGGCGAAGGGAGGAGGGGCGAAGAAATTATGCCGCCAAGGACGTTCCGAGGTCGGAGGCGAGTTGTTGAAGACATCTCGAGAAAAAGTTTGCTGAAATTTTTAGTCGATCCCACATCGTCTTCCCCAAGTTCATCCCTACCAACTACGGCGAAGGATCGAAGATTTACCGCGAATGGCGTGCGGTGGTCGGAGTTGCGGTGGCTCGCCGGAGTTATGAACACGAAGAACACCACGGTGGCGGGTTCGTCCCAGGATGCTCCTGACTTTCCTGGGCGGGATTCCAAAGACGGGCGAGGAGGAGTTCTCAAGGCGTCGGGCAGGGTGAGAAGGGGGTGAATGAGGGGTAAAGGGGTTGACGGGGTTGATATTTATAGGCTGAGGGGATAAGATTCGTGCTCCGCATCCCGTGGTCGGAACGCAAGCGTCGCGCCGCTGGATGCGTGACACGTGTCCCAAACCTAAGCGGTGAAAATGGCTAGAGATAAGTTACTGCGCGAATCGCGCGAAAATGGCGGCAGAATTGGCGGAACCGTTTGAGTCTTTTAAGATTCCTGGTAATCGCGCGAAGATAAGCTAGCTCCCATTTACAGCTGTGGAGTAACCCGGAAATGTTCTTTGGAATGTCGACATGGATGAAGTCCCGCAGATGAGAGCATTTTCCGATCGGAAGTTGGGAAAAGAAGAAATGCAAAGTTGGAGCTCTTTCAAGTTTCTCCGCGTTACCAAATGATGCCGGAAACTTACTTTAAGCATGGCGGAACTGCAGCGAAACCTGAACTCTGCTACCGTTAGGTATATTTCAGGTGTACCATCGACGTTGCCTAGATCCGGTGAAGTTCCTGGGCCCATTTGATGGTGATGAGGCATGTGGCCCATCGGGATGCCCATTGCCGTTGAGATCACAGTGAAGGTAAGTCCAGCCCAGATCAAGAGGGCTCTGATCTTACCACATTAGAGCAAACCCATCCATGGAGGCCCATGAGGAACCCGGATCCGGTACGACGTATATGGAAGGCGGATTCGTGACGTGCACGACAAGATGTTGTATCGTAGTTAGGCTATCTGTAATCCGGCTAGGACTCTCCGTGTAAACCCTAGATCCGTGTGTCTTTATAAGCCGGATCCCGGCAGCCCTAGAGGCAAGACAACAACTCATTGTAACCACGCGAAAGCGCCCAGATAACACACGCAAGCGTAGGCCCTGCCATCGTGTAAATCGCGTACCACCGCGTACCACCGTCCGGTGTGCACTCCGCCCTATGGCTCCCTACTTCTCCTCCTCGTGAGGATCCCTCCTCCGGGGTACCGTCGAATAGGCAACGACAACTGCTTTCCAGCTTTTTCCCGGATCTTGCGATGGTGAAGAAGAAGAACCCTAGCGTTGCCGCCAGCTCTACGAGCTGCCTGGCACCGCCGCGTATCTTCCTTGATTCCTCCGAAGGAGAGCGCTCCTAAGCGCTTCCTCCCAAACGCCTCGCTGTGGCCAAGCGTGCGCGACTGTGCCGTGACTTCCAAAGCTCCGAGATTGGATAGCTTCTGACCGTCACCAGGCGGACGAGAAAATGTCCCAAGCCTGGGATTGATCTCCTCCGATGAGGGGAATGTGATCTTTCCCAGTGCGATTTCCCACCTAATCCCCCGCCGGTTTTACCTGATGTTCTTATCGTTCTTTATATCGAGTTCTGCCTGTCCACTAGTTCCTTCTCATCTTTGCGAACTTATTGAAATCCAACCATGGCAACTCACTCCCAACTCAATTCCTCCATGTTGCTGTGTTTATCACCTTCTGCGAATCTGGGCGTTGAACCTCATTTTGGGTTGGAAAAGATCTTCTATGTGAAGAGATACAATAGTAACCCGATCTTTTGTCACCCTGGAGAGTGGATTCCGTAGGCTCGTTCGGGATGTCACTATTTCAATTTCCCAATGAGAGAGTCCGGGCAGGAGATTGAAGTGGTTTTACGCCAAGGATTCCTTGTCACCCGCTTCCCCGCTTTGTCGATGTCCTTGAAGCCAAGCCTAAGAATTCCCGGAAGAACGCTCTCTCCCGACGAAAAAGTAGCAGCCAATGAGTTATTCGCCAGATTTCTTCGGATCAAAGAAGCTGATGGCCAAACCATGGTCGGCACTGAAGTAGCGGCAGTGTTTCTGAAACGTCGAGTCCAACCAGTTATGGCTAGAATTCGCCCAATGTGGTTATATTCGGGTCCAAAAGATGAGACCAGAATTAACGCTGCCGAACTGTCGGAAAAAGAACTGATCGATGAAGTCCGTCGCCTCACTTTCTTCAGCCAAGAAGACTTGATCCCATTGATGTCTCCGTATACTCCCTTCGATGCCGATCATCCACCACCAGAGGTAACTTCCCTTTTCAAACTCTTATTGTGCTATTATTTTCCTAGTCGACATAATTACTGCTGTTCTCATCTGTCTTTTCTTCGACAGACCCTCGTAGCCTCCGGGGACTTGCATAACTCGCCAAATGATATTTCTGAGGGAAGAGGCTCTTCAGAACCAGTTGACTTTCATATTGTTGAGCATACAAGCCCAACAAGCGATCATGATGACCCGATAGATTCTGAAACCACTCATACCAATCTCCCTCCATCAGCCGATGACACTTGCGACACAGAGGGATCAGTGCGCGATGATGACGCTGATCATGATGCCTTTGTTAATGCAGCTGCGGAGGAGACTAGGCCCCCGCCAACGAAGAGATCAATCGGCGGTTTTGCCGATGAAGACGATCTTCTTGACAAGTAAGTGTTTTCCTCCTTTTTACTATATTCAGTTCCTTGGTCTTCTCGCATTTTTCTCATACTTTGGACGATCAAATCCTTCTTGTAGTGACGAAACTTTCGCTGAGCCTCCGCCTAAGAGGGTCAGGTCTGATGCTGTTTCGCCGGCCGCCGCAACTTCCGAAGCTTCGGCTCCTAAAGCGGCTCCCGCGGCGCAAGCATCGACTGCCTCCTCCCTTTCCAAAGGGAAAGATGCTCCTGCTGCCACCACAGCTCCTCCTTCTGTAAGTCCTTCTCAAGTATAACAGGAATCTTTTGGAATGTGTCTTGCCTAATGATCTTTGTAAAACATTCCCTTTCTTCAAGGATTTACGAGGTGTGATATCCTCTTTAGAAGCCTTCGCCTCCCGCCACTCCCTCTCCGGGAGGCCAAAATTCGGCTGCAGGAGGAAGCCAAGTCTTCCTCTTCAGTTAGACGGCGCCATCAAAAAGGCCGCCATGCTTGCCAGGAAGTCGACTCCTTAAAAGAAGAGCTGAGCAAGCTGAAAGAG